>CAKNXH010058313.1:0-20203 GCA_932178445.1 Andricus quercusramuli | reverse complement strand
TTGTCCATGGTTTCGGCTCTCTATCCACTTCCTGGTGCAATTTAGTTCATCTCTGCTTCTTGCTTGTCTTAATAGCCATCCTTAGCTGTTTCTTTGCCACTTCAAATTTCCTTATTGTTGCGGCCTGGCTCGCCTATCTTCGTCTTTTCCTGGTTACATTCCGTCTGCATTTTAGGCATTCTTTTTGTAGCTCTGCGATTCCTGGATTCCAGCAATAGGCAGAGGTTCTATTTTTGTGCCTTTTTTTGCAAGGCATCGAAGCATCACATGCCTGGTGTATGAGCCGCATGGTAGCTCCAATCAATTCTTCCGCACCCATGCTGGCTTCCTCCAGTGTTCTGTTTTGCTCTCTGCCTATCGTCAGGTATAGTTTATCTGCATCCAGTTTTGCCACGTTCCACTTTCTGGCCTTACGAGGTTGCATCCTGGTTGTTGGGCTACCTCCCATATTAAATTATATGTACTGGTGGTCACTACCGGTGTAGTTCTCCAGAACCTTCCATTTTTCTATAAGTGGGGCTATTTCTTCGGTTGCTAATGTTGTATCCGGAATCGTTCCCACGTTTCCGGCCAACCTGAAGGTTGCTGTATTCCCAACGTACATGACTAAAAGCCTTTGTCTTCATGCCATGTCCATTATGCGCCTTCCACGCGAATCTGAACAGCTCACATATGTGACGCCTTTGCTCCTTACCCATACATACCCGTTTCCACATCCATGGTTTTCAATGGGAAGTTTCCTTGGATTTCTCATCCAGATGGCTGCTGTGCTAAAGTTATCCATGAGCCATGTTGTGATGTCCCTATTTTGACACTGCTCACTGAGTATCAGCAGATCAATCTCCATTCTCAGCACTGCATGTGTTGGGAGATCGTTCTCTGTTTTCCTCCTATGCATATTGCCTTGAAGGATGTTAATCATCGCCTCTCGGTTCTTCTTGCTCGGTCAAGAGCCTCCCTAAATGCCTGGCATTTTGCTGATCCAAGGATGTGACTCTGTTGCTCTGCCTCTAGATTGAGGTCTGTGCATAGGACACATTGTGCGTTAAATTTGCATGCGGCGCCCTTATGATCCTTCTTTCCGAATTTGAAGCATTGGTCCTTTCTGCCAGTTCCTTTGCATTTCCTCGCCTGATGACCATAGCTTAGACACCTGAAACAGTGTGTGACCACGGTTCTCCTGATAATTCACTTCTACTATCGCTGAAATCTCACCTCTGCTGTTGGGCTTTGTCAAGCTGACCTTGAGTTCTACTGTAAGTGTCTGGAGATCCAGCGTCTATGCCTCTCCGCCTTCTTCTGTTGTCAGGCTGTCCAGATCTCTAATTTCCAGAGACGTCCGTGGCACCTTATTCACAACCGTGCCCTGATCTCCCAGTGCACTTTTAAGGGATTCTGTGAAATCCTTCTGATTTTTGGGTCCTATCCCAGCCCCAGCAAGACGAATCCAGCTCTTGTCTGGCGAATAGACTTTATAATCGTATTTTTGTTCTCTCGTTTAACGTTTCCCCGGATTTTCCTCTAAGACCTGTGCATAGGTTTTTCCTTCAGCGGGTTTAATGATGATGGCTTCTGTTCTTTTTTTTATTGCCTTCTCTTTCCTTTTCTTGATGTTATTTGCTTGCCCCTCGGCATGCGTCTGTTTTTCAACCTTATCAGCTTTCTTCTTGCGTCGTGTTACCTCCGTCCACAATGGAGGAGACGCCACATCTTTTATTTTCTTGTCCTTCGGAGTGTGGTAAGAAATGGAAGTCATGTAAACCCTTAGGGGACACATCATGAATGAAGAAAAAGTACCGTAAATAAAACTCTAGCTCGTCAGCAATTCATTTTGGGTGGTTGTGGCCACGAGAACTTTTAATCAGGGCCTGAAGATCTATAATTTTGCGCAATTTCGTCCAATTTGACCGAATGTTTTTTTCTCATGTATTGTGTGCGGGGTTCTTTAGTGGGTTTTATAACCTAAAGGGATGAATCTTTTGCAGGTTGTAGATGAATACCTTCAGAATATGGAAAACATAGAGAGAATGTAAAAAAAAACTTTTTCAACCTGAAAAATCAATGTCAAAGTTGGCAGTTTTTGGATAAAACATAGATTATCGATTATAATAAGCGCTTAGATATTAACCCTTGAGACGCTTCGTCGAGCTTGGTTTTTAGCCCATGTATTCGTTTTGACATGAATCCCGCTAAACGGATGAATTGTTCAATGTAATATTTGAACCACATAATCTGAAGGGCATAGTGCCTAACATTAATGGCTCTTTTTTTTTTAATTGTCTTGTTTTTGTGTTTTTTTAATTAATCGAAAATATGGTTTATTTCTGCGCCTGTAAACAAGCAATCCGCCACCGGCAAAGTACCCCCGTTGAACCGAAAACAGGCGCTGCGATTTTCCTTGGAATTTAGACTAATTCACCGTGACGGTTTTCGAGTATGCTGAACCCAGGGGGTCGCTCGTAAATCTTCCGCTCTTTCCATTGTTGCATCCTGAGACGATTCGAGCCGCTTGAACGAAATTGATAATTATTAATTATTAAAATATTGAGAATATTCAACAATCTTCCAAATCTTTTTTTCATTTTTTGTTTCAAATTATATCATCTTCAAATTTTATCAGTTAATTAAAATGTCATCGATTCGTATTTTGCGCAATTTTCGATATTGTCATAGTATTCATTGTCGGTGGGTGATTTACTTTGGTCTTTATAGAAAAAAAAACCCAGAGTCAAGGATGATTAATCAATTCATTGAATATTCAATTAGATTCATCGATTCTAATTGTTATAAACAAGTGATATTAACAAAATGTGACTTGCATGTTGGTGGCGGAAGTGAGAACGTGGTTAGTGTCAGGTGGTGAGGGGATTTACGGAATTTGTGTGGTAGGTGTGAGTGGAGTGTAAGGGTGGAAGCGGAGGAGGTGAGTAGGGTTGTGTGGGGTGAATTGGGGAGATAAAAAGTAATATTGAGAGTGGGTGTGAGGCGGGATATAGCAAATTGGGAAAGTGAGGTTAGGTTAGCAAGGAATCGGGGGAATTTGTGGTCAGAAGTCTTGGGCCTGCAAGGGTCAAGGGTGGTGCTCGAAAATTTGGGGGGATGTTAAGTGAGGGAAAGGGGTGTCTGCAAGGGCTGTGAGGAATAGAAAAAAAAAAAAAAAAAAAGGGAAATAAAGAAAAATTTGGCGGCAATAGACAGCATTCTGCAGAGACATCTGGCGGTAGTAGAGGGTACTGCATGGAGAGGTCCCAGTTACCGGCGGCAAAGCGGGAGGTTGGTAGTGAGAGTACTGGTAGTGACGGTGACGGGGAGAAAATTTTCCACGTGCCACGACAGCCAACAGAGCGTGGCTCAGTGTCTAGTAGCGCGTCAGGGAGTGGGAGAAAGCGGGACAGTGGGAACGAAGGAAGAGAGAAGGTGAGGGAGAGAACATCGAGCGTAAGTGACGGGGAGGATCTCTTGAAAAGGAAAAGAGACAGCCAAGAGAGTCCGGACAAAAGCGTGGTAGAGAGTCCGTTTAAAAAAAGCGGTAGAACCAGTAGGACACCCCCCCAAAAAATGGGGGAAAATGTGGAGAAGGAGGCTCTCGGTATACTGATAAGCGAGATCAGGGGGCTGAGGGAGGAATTGAGAATTAGAGATGAGAAATGGGAAAAGGAGATGAAAGAGATGAGGGAGAGAGTAGGGTCGTTAGAGATGGAAAGGAAAGAAAAAGAAATTAAAATAAAGCAGATGGAAGAGGAAAAGAGGGTGTGGAAGGAAAGGACGGAAAAAAGGCTTGAGAAGATGGAGGGCAGGACGGAAATGGAAGGCGGAGGTGGGGGGAGCGAGATTAAAGGTATTTGGGAGAGGGTAGAAAATCTGATAGAAGAGAAAGTGGGAGAGCGTAGGAGTGAAAAGGAGGAGAGGGCGGATAGGGAAAGGTTAAGGGCAATGCAGTTGAGAATGGAGAGAAAAGAGAAGGCAGACAGGAGGAATAATATTGTAGTAAAAGGGTTGAAGCTAACGAACGGGGAAGAAAGAGAGGGTGTGGAAGCGCTGCTACAGAGCATAGGGTGGGTCAAAGGCAGGGTAGGGAAAGTTAAGTTGGAGGGGAGAAAGGACAAGGAAGTGGCGGTTGTGGAGATGGAGAGCTGGGAAGAAAAGTTGGGGGTAATGAGAAATAAAAATAGGATACAGGATAGGAGAGTTTTCATCGATCATGATTTAACGAGAAAGGAAAGGGATTTGCAGAGAATGCTGAACGACAGGGCTAGAAGGGAGAAGAGTGAAGGGAGATCGGCGAAGGTAGGATATAGAAAAATAAAAATAGACGAGAAAATGTGGGTGTGGGATGAGGAGAAAGAGGTGTTGAAGGAGGTGCAGGGGAATTTGTTTCGTAGGCATTAGGGGGGTGGGGGTAATGCAGGATAGAGGAGGATTGAAGGTGTTGTATTGGAACGTAGCAGGGATAAGGAAGAAGGATGAGGAGTTCTGGAGGTATGTACAAGAATTTGATGTTGTGGGACTGGTTGAGACGTGGGTAGAAAGAAAGGAATGGGACAGAATAGAGCCAAAACTGCCAAGGGGGTACAAGTGGAGACTCCAGGAGGCGGTCAGAGTGAAGAAAAAAGGAAGGGCTAGTGGGGGAATTATAACGGGGGTTAGAGATGGATTAGAGGAAGAAGTTCATGGAGAGAAAGAGAGGGAGGGAGTGCAAATGAGGGAAGTAAAAATAGGAGGGATACCGTGTAAGTTTGTGACAGTGTACAATAAGGATGGGATGGAAAGAATTAAAGAAAGGGTGGAAGAATTGCTAGGCGAAAGAGAGGAGGGTATGGTGATACTGGGTGGGGATTTTAATGCGAGGATGGGAAGGGAAGGGGGCCTTTACAGGGAAGGGGAGAGCTTCAAAAGGAATTCGAAGGATAGGATAATAAATAAGGAGGGAGAGATTCTAAGGGACTGGATGGAGCATAGAGGGTGGGCAGTGGCGAATGGTATGGCTAATGGGGACGAAGAGGGAGAATACACGTATGTAAGTAAGGTGGGGGTATCGGTGATAGACTACGTGGTAATGAATATGCAAGGATGGGAGGAGACGGAAAAATTCGCAGTAGAGGGGAGGGTGGAATCAGACCATCAGCCATTAAGTCTGTGGATAAGAGGTGAGGGTGGAGGAAGACAAGGCGGGGAAGAAGTCTCGATAGGGGAGAGGGTGACCTGGACGAGGGAGGCGATAGAGAAGTATCAGGAGCGGCTAGGAAAGGTACGCTTTGGAGGGGAGTCTGTGGAAGAGATATGGGAGGATCTGAAAGAGAACGTGAAAGGGTGTGTGCAAAAGAAGGTATTCAGAAAGAAGAAGAAAGGAATGGTGAAGCCATGGTGGGATAGGGAATGTAAAAAGATGAAAAGGAAGGTGAAGAGGAAGGACAAGAAGTGGAAAGAGGGTAATGCGAGAAGGGAGGAGTACGTAGAAACGAGGAAGGGGTTTAGATTGATGTGTAAGAAGAAAGAACAGGAAAAGGAGAAAGAGCTGGAAGAGGAGTTAGCAAATGTTAAGACGGAGGGGGACGTCTGGAAGATAATAAATAGGTTTAGGAAGCGCAGGGTGGGGGTCAGCGAGAAGATAGGGAGTGAGGAGTGGAGGGAATTTTTTAAAGAATCGTTCCAGGGCTCAGATTCAAGGAAGACGGATGGGGGAAGTAGAAGAACGGGGGAGGCAGAGATTGAGGAGTTGAATGACGAGGAGATAGAGAAGCAGATAAGGAAGTTGAAAAGGTCAAAAGCAGCAGGGCTGGATGGGGTAGAGAACGAAGCATGGCTGTTTAGTACACAAGAGGTTAGGGAGAGGCTGAAGGAGGTAGTGAAGAAAGTTTGGAGGGGTGAGGGATTCCCAGGAGGGTGGAGAGAAGGCTTAATAGTGCCACTGTATAAGAAAGGGGATAGAGATATGCAGGAAAATTATAGAGGGATTACGCTAATGAATACGGCGTATAAAGTATATGCGATGGTGGTGGCAGAGAGACTGCGGAAGGATGTTGAGGGGAAAGGAATATTGCCGGAGACGCAGGCGGGATTTAGGGCGGGTAGGAGTACTATCGACAATATTTACGTACTGCAGCACGTGGTAGATAGAGAATTAGCGAAGAAAGGGGCGAGAGTGTACGCGTTTTTTGTGGATCTCAAAGGCGCGTTTCCATCGGTGGATAGGGGGAGGTTGTGGGAGGCGATGGAGGATAGGGGAGTAGAGAGGGGCCTAATTGAAAGGGTAAGGGAGATATATGAAGAGACAAAAGACAAGGTAAGAGGAGGGGAGGGGATTTCGGAGGGATTCTGGATGGATAGGGGGTTAAGGCAAGGGTGTCCACTTAGCCCAACGCTTTTTGCGATTTTAATTGCGGATATGGAAAGTAAGCTGGAGGCCGGGGTGGTAGGAGGAGTCAGGATAGGAGGGGTTAGAATTTGGTCACTAGCGTATGCAGATGACATAGTGTTGCTGGCAAGCAGCGAGGAGGCCTTAAAGGAGATGATTAAGAGGTTGAGAAGATACCTGGATAAAAAGGGGTTAGAGCTGAATGTGGAAAAGTCTAAGGTTATGGTGTTCAGAAAAGGAGGGGGAAGGGATAAGGGAAGGGAGTGGAAGTGGAAGGGAAAGGAGGTGCAGGAGGTGAAAGAGTTTGTGTACTTGGGCTTCGTGTTTCGAAGGAATGGTGGAGTGGATGGTCACATAAAAGAGAGAGTGAGGAGGGCAAATGTAGTGATGAGGCAGGTGTGGGGGTTGGGAAAGAAGTTATTCGCAGATGATTTTGGAAGGAGAATGAAATTGTTTGATTCACTAGTGATGAGTGTGCTATTGTATGGGGTAGAAGTGTGGGGGTGGAAGGAAAGTGAAGAGGTTAATAGAACGCAGGAGAGGTATGTAAAGTGGACCCTGGGGTTGGCAAGGAACACGCCTAATTATATTGTCAGGAGGGAGACGGGGAGAGCGAGTGTAGGAATTCTAGCAGGGAGCCGGGCGTGTAAATATGAGGAGAAATTTTTGGAAGAGGGGGGAAGTAGGCTAGTTAGGGCGTGTTGGTGGGAAAAGAAGAACAAGGGAGGGGGTGGGAAGATGGAGGCTGAGAGGGAAAGGTATTTTAGAATGAATGGACTGCAGATGGATGAAGTGAGAAGGATGCACGAGGAAGGAAGGAAGGTTTATGACGTGGTTAAGCAAAACGGCATGGAGAGAGAGAAGACAGAAGGGGAAGAGAGAATAAGAGAGTCAAGATTCAACGGGAACTATGTGTGGATTATGCCAAGTGCAAGAGCGCAATATTTAAGTGAGAAAGGAGAGAAAGGAAGTCAGGAGCTTATAGCGAGGATGAGGTGTGGGTGCATGGAGGGCTTCAATAGGTTCTGGCTCTCGCGAGAGAAGAGGATGTGTGAACTGTGTGGAAAGGGGGATGCAAGAGTGGAGCACTGGTTGGAGGAGTGCGTGGAGGTAGAAAGAAGTGAGATAAGCATGGAGGTATTGTTGCATGAAAAGGGGGAAAAAAGGGCAGTAGCATGGGTGAAGGGAGTGTTGGGTAAGATGGAGATGAAGAGAAGGAAGGAGGAAGTGGAGTGGAGAAGGAAAGATTGTAAATAGGAGAGAAAGTAGATATAAGTAACATGTAAATATTGTAAATAGTAGATAAGTAGTAGGTATTAGAGCGATAAAAGAGGTTGGCAAGCGAGGCAATGCGAAAAAGTAGGGATATGCGAGCGAGGCGAAGCGAGGAAGGCAAGGCGATACGAGCGTGCGGCTTAGAGATAAGGAATGGAAGGATGTTAGTTTTTAAGGGTTAGTTTTAAGAAAATTCTGTAAAAAATGGATGTGTAAGCAAGTCAATTTTTTAAGGCCAGCAGGCTGAAAAATAAACGTTTATCTATCTATTAACAAAATGTAAACATATCGCAAATTTTGCTTCAAAGTATCTTCGTAACTTGAAATTGCTTCATTTTATCAACTCGATCATTTTGATCATGAAAATTTTGTTGTATGGTATAATTTGTTCGTTTTATAAAAAAATTATGTGAACAAATGCATAGTTGAGGCGTTCATTGGCAGAAAGTAATCGTTTTTCTTTTTCGGTAACTTTAAATTATATGAGTGGTAATATGTTATTATTAAGATTGGTCACTCCATATTATTTGTTTATTTTCTAAACAAATTTTATAAACAAATGCATAGTTTGGTAATTTATGGACAGAAAGTAATACTTTTTTTCCAATCATCATCAAGTTACACAAGTGGTGATGTTTATTGACGAAGACTTGTCAATCGATATTATTGGTTTTTGTTATAAACAAATATTATAAGAAAATGCATCTTTCGACCATTTAGAAATAGAAAGTGTTCGTTTTTCTTTTTACACGTCTTCAAATTACATAAGGGGTGATATTCAGTGACAAAGAATTGTCAGTATAATTTTCAGTATTGGAGGTAATCTTGAATAAAATGCAGAATTACCAAAACTCCCAACAGAAATTGAACGGGTCAACCGATTTTTTTATACGCTTTATTTGCAAGGTGTTATGTTAGATACATGTTTTAACTAGGAATCTATATTATCATCAGAGATGGTAACTATCAATCATTAGAGAAATCCTTCACACACCGTGAAAATTGGAATTCTATAATATCGATCAAAGGTATCTCCTCTAATACAGACAGTATTAACGTCCTTTCAGACCAGATAGAGCTATATATTTTTAAATTAAAATTTTTAATTCGAAAAAAAGAGTTACTCTCTTTTGCTCCGCTGGGATTCGAACGCCAGGTCAACTGATTGCCGGTCAGGTGCTCTAAACCACTAAGCTACTGGAGAGATCGGAAGAAGAGTCCTCTTTTCGAATACGCTTCTTTTGCAAGGTGTTATGTTGAAAATTGTTATGTGAAAATTTGAATTCTATAATATCGATCAAAGGTATCTCCTCTAATATAGACAGTATTAACGTCCTTTCAGACCAGATGGAGCTATATATTTTTTTTAAATTAAAATTTTTAATTCGAAAAAAAGATCTACTCCCTTTCGCTCCGCTGGGATTCGAACGCCAGGTCAACTGATTGCCGGTCAGGTGCTCTAAACCACTAAGCTACTGGAGAGATCGGAAGAAGAGTCCTCTTTTCGAATACGCTTTATTTGCAAGGTGTTATGTTAGATACATGTTTTAACTAGGAATCTATATTATCATCAGAGATGGTAACTATCAGCGAAAGAGAGTAGATCTTTTTTTCGAATCAAAAATTGTAATTTAATACTGTTTGTATTAGAGGAGATACCTTTGATTGATATTATAGAATTCCAATTTTCACGGCGTGTGGAGGATTTCTCTAATGATTGGCAGTTACCATCTCTGATGATAATATAGATTCCTAGTTCAAACATTTTAATATCTTCAGCGTGATGTTACAATCATTTTACTCGCTGTACGCGTGCGCATTTCACCCGCTCACGTGCGACTCGCACGACATGCGAAAAATATGCGGCCATATAAAAGACACATCTGCGTGGCGATATGAATTCACCTAATGCGGCCTTTTCCACATGCGTGCGACCCATTATGGTCGCACTGTGCAGGCATTTTGTTACCTGGGCCCTGGCAATTAAATGAATGTCAATTAATTCATCCAAATATAATTATAGTCCTTCGAGACATTTTGAAGGCTTCTGTATACGAGTTTACAATAGGATATGATGATCCAATTGAACGGCTGGTTACAGTAACAGCCTACTTGTATTTGTAGATGGCACTTGTTTATGATTTGTTTTGCACATAATTTTATGAAGAACCAAATGAACAAAGTGGCTACTAAAAAGACAGGTAGAGTTTTATTACATCCAGCTGCTCAATTGTAAAAAACAAGAAGCACTTTGTCCCATATTTTTTTTTCTATACCTATTGTAAATAATATACCTCCTCTTGCTTATCTATCTGAGTCTCTAGATTTTCTGTTTTCTCTAAGCATTAGGCTGATACATGACTTTATCAAACTATTTTTTAGTACGTAATATGAGGGACCCATCAAAAACTTTCGTTTCGTTACGTTACGTTACCAAAAAAGTACCGAATCTTTTGTTATAACGTCATATTTTACTCGCCTCCCTTTCAGTATTTACATAAGATGCACAAGGATGCAAATAAACTATTTTTGTTAATTACGCGTATATAATGTATATATATATATATATATATATACATATATACAATGGTATACACGCGTAATTAAAAGTTTCGGTATTTTGAATAACGTGACCTAAATGGATTGAATTAAGTTACGTTCTGACAGCATAGAAACAGAAAGAAAATCACGATAGTATTTTGTTTTGTTTTGGTCGGGTCCCTGCTTAATATAAACATAAACATTATGGTAAAGAATTTAAAATTTCTTGTTCCAGTGAGCAGTCTATAAGCAATCGAGTTGAACGTAGAGGACATCACCCAATGCTTTATGAATGTGGTGAAGTGACTAAGCCCTTATGACGGCGGGATGAAACGGTCGAGAGTACCCTTACTACTTCGCAGTCCGATCTTTAGAATCAGGCCTACCTCCTTCGTCTTCTCCTTGCCCTATTTCGTTTACCTCCACTTATTTCTCCAGATATTTTTCTAAAATTTCTTCCTTCTCATTTGATACAGAACGTCAACTCTTATCTTAGTTTATCATTACCATCCATTGTCGTTCTTATATTCTTTCAGTGCCGATCCTGATCATCGATCCGAATCAATGTATTTACTTCGTACATCTATGTGAATCAAGAAATCTTTAAACTCGGCATCTGCGCAACTTCACTACGGTCTTCAACTTTACAAGCTATTTTATGAACGACTTGGAAAATTCATTGTCAACTTCTTTGTAAGTGCAGGGTGTTTTCACGCTTTTTTAAACATACTGTTTACAACGTGATCTGACTTAAAAATTTTAGAAAACTAGACTTCGGTTATCGATCTTTGAGATATATTAGGAATTAAAGACATGAAGGTCAAATATAATATTTTGCTAGATTGCAAACTGAAATTTAGATAAATTAGATATTTATATTTTCAAAAGTATTGACGCAAATCTTGGATATTTTGATAAATTGGAGATATTCGAATATGATAATCAAAATTGACGCTCTCTGTATATTGTAGTATAAAACCTTTTATATTAGATTATTTGTTTTGAAATGCATCTGAAACTCAAAACGGATACACTACCGGCGAAAATTACCTACACGCCTCTTTTTTTAGCTGTTTTTAAAGTGTTTTAATTTTCATATTATTAAAATTAATAAAAAGATATTGCAAGAAACGTTAAATTTCGAAGTTTTCCGAAAGTAAGAATAGCTCTGGTAGTAATATAATTTGTGTAATGTTCTTGGGCCCATCAAAGTATTTTGATGCACTGAGTACAATTCTGGCCATGTAAATACCTAAAATTATTTTTTTGAAGGTAAAAATTCATGAAAATCACGTTTTTCAAAAGGCAAATGATGTTTTAACTTTATTTTCTTCAAAATTCCGTGAGCGCAGACCAAATATTTTTGGCTCTTGGTATCGGCCACCTTGCTACACGCAGAAAAAAGGACCCTATATTTTACTGAAAGCCAAGTTAAATCTACTGATCTTCCAAGTACGTATATGGACAACACGTCAGTTCAGTAAATTTCGCAACTATAGGCAACTGAATATGACTATCATTTATGGTTACCAGTACCGATTCTCAAGTGCTGTTGACCTGCGGATCAGTAGATTTTACCGATCCAGTCGCTATTCTGCACTATTTCTCGATGCTGCAATTACGAAGTATCATGTCACTTTGACGGATAATATAAACAGATCTAACTTATGTTAAAGATATAGACTACAGTTTGGACGGATTTATGAATTGTAAAAAAATATTGCTAACAAATAATTAATAAATAAACAAACGGTTAATTCTGAGATATATTTTCGGATATACTTATAATTAATCGGTATTTGTAAGTTACAACGCTTATAAGACAATTAAAATTTCGCACGCAACAGGGGGGGGGGGGGGATTTGAACGTATAAACCTAAGCATGCAAGTCGATTACCTTAACCACTACACTATTACACGAGTTGAGATCTGTGAAATAATTCCGAAATGCCTTTGTATCTAAGGTGGCGACATCGGTAACGACTTTTGAATACGCGTTCATGCCATCGCGGCACACGACAAAAGTTCTCGCATTTACCTCATATATCCATACAAGTCAGCTGGAACAGTCCATTTGTCCATAATAGTATCGTGTAATTGGGAAAAAAAAAATTTTGTTCGGAAAATGTAAATTTTGACGATATGTTTACGTATTTTGTTTATAACAATTATAAACATTCATTTTTACTACTTTTTTTATTATATAGTTCTCTGTGTTGATTTCTTTTGTTTTCAATGACAACAAAAATTTTGCGCTGATAAAAAAGGACAAACCAGATATTTGTTTAAAAAATCTGTTTACAACAAATGTTTTGTTTATTAAACAAATTATTTACATTCGGTGAATATTTATGCATGCATTTTCGACGATTTAGAGTATAGTTTCGTTGTTTGCACTTCAATAAAAAATAATAATTTGAAATTTCCTATTTTTTTCTCAATATTTATTAACACAGCAATTTGTTTAAACAAAGAAATGAAAATCGCTTTTCTTAGGTTTGTTCCGAATTTAATGCTGAGTATTTACGAAAAAAAAAACTTAAAATCGGTTAAAAAGTACGACCTCTGGACGAATTTGACCGCTAAAATCCATTTCTGGACCACTGTGCGCCGGGTGCAAGAACCAGCTCGACACTCGAAAACGCGTAAAAGGATTGTCCGCCCGCCTCAAAAAATGAAAATTTTCAAAATCGAAAAATCTTTTTTTCTTAATTTAGAATTGTAGAGAATACGAAAATGAAACTTATTCCCATTGGCATTTTTTTCGCCAAACGTTTATCTTTAATAATAAAAACGAAATATTGAAAAAAAGTTTCTCCCCGATTTAATTAAGTTTTAAATCTTAAATCGTTCTAACTCGGCCAAATATTATTGAAATGAGTTCAAATTTACAGGAGATATTCAAAACGCTCTAGCGATGCCTAGAAAATCATGGAACATTTAAAAAACGCTTTTTGTTTGATAATTTTTAATTGCAAAATGAGGTCAATCGATAATTGTGTTTTCTTGGTTTCGCCGGTAAAAAGTATCTAGGTAACTTCGACTTTCAAGCAACTTCCAGTGAGTGATTTGTTCAGCAATGTTGAGTGAAGTTTTTTGAAAAATCTTATATCGATTCGTTGAAAATTTACTGAGATATTTAGATTTGGTAAATGTACTCGACGTCCGCCCGCGCTGTTAGCTAATGCGTCGTGAGGAATGCTCTGTCAGGCAGCGTTCTCGAAGTTCAGTTTGGATTTTTTGTTAATATTTTGGAAGGAGATAGGAGAGAAATTAGTGTATCATAATATATGTATAATAGAAGAAAAAGTTATTTTATAGACTATTACGTAATCCTCGCTTGTACGATGCTGTTGTTTACGAGGCGATGAACTCAAAACAAAATAGAAAAATTTGCAAGTATGTTGAATGACAACTAAATGACCTTCAGCCTATGTTATCCCAAAGCAGCCAAAACAATGAATTTCGCTTCAAAACAAAAGAGATCATTGTTAATGTAGTAATAAAAATTGAGTTCCAAATTTAATTTTCCCATTGTTATAATGGAAAATGAATCGGCGGGTCCTTCCCAGGGAAGAAAACGAAGAAGGTCTGAAGAAACTTGGGCTAGAAATATTAAGAAAAAATGTAAAGATGAAGTACGTATAGTGTGTATATATATTTTGTTTCTTTTGACACTTTAAGGGCATTTGATACTTTACCAGAACAGCAATCGAGTTACCCACGGTTTTCTCTCTCTTAATTTTTACTCTTTCAAAAAAATAGTAGTGTCCAGACGTCCGTGTCCATTTTTTCACGTCTGGACACAATTTTTTTTTTTTTTTTTAAATATAAAATTGTGGAAAAAATCGTGGGAAAGTGAATTGCTTATATGATAAAGTATTAAGTATTTGTCGTTCTTGCATAGTGTCCCTCAATTAATAATAAATGTAAAAAAAAATCCTACCAATTGAAAATAAAAATTTTGCAATTCATGTCCAAAAATATAAAGCGTTTGGAAAAATCTTTCTCTAAAACAGTGAGTTTTCCAAAAATACAGTCTTTTTTATAGTTGACAGATCTACCTTAAAATTAACGGCATCAAGAATCAATAGAGTTAACTCATTTTTCTCCTACCTCCTTTCAAATTATTAACATAAAATCCAAACTGTACTCGAGATCGCTGCCTGACAGAGGAGTCCTCGTGACGCATTAGCCAACAGCGCGGGCAGACGTCGAATACATTTTCCAAATCGAAATATCTCAATAAATTTTTGACGAATCGATATGAGATTTTCCAAAAAACTTCATTCTACATTGCTAAACAAATCCCTCGCTGGAAGTTGTTTGAAAGACGAAGTTACCTAGATACTTTTTACCGGAAAAACCAAGAAAACACAATTATCGATTGACCTCATTTTGCAATTGAAAATTATTAAACAATAAGCGATTGTTAACTTTTTCATGATTTTCTAGGCATCGCTAGAGTATTTTGAATATGTTCTGCAAATATAAACTCATTTCAATAATATTTGACCGAGTTGGAGCAATTTAAGTTTTAAAAATTAATTAAATCGGGGAGAAACTTTTTTTCGATGTTTCGTTTTTATTATTAAAAATAAACGTTTGACGAAAAAAATTCCAATGGGAAAAAGTTTCATTTTCTTATTCTATACAATTTTAAATTTAAATAAAATAGATTTTTCGATTCTAAAAATTTTCATTTTTCCGGACGATCGGACGATACTTTTACGCGTTTTCGAGCGTCGAGTTGGTTCTTGCACCCGGCGGCTCAATTTCACTGTGACATTTACGAAATGCTAAGTGCTTTTGACATTTTCACCCTTTTATTAAGAGCAGTTTTTACTGCTACGGTTACAAGAAACACTTTACATTTCTTGATTAGTAAATATTACATTTCTTTTTTCTGCGTGTAGTTGGCGTCACAAACTAAAACGTATTTTAAAAGGTTATGGGTGTAAGTGAAAGTTTTACTTCTGCTATTAATCACAGAAGACAAATCATAGAGACATTGGAAAGATGTAGGGGCGTAAAGAACATTATTTCGTGACTAGTCAAAGGGGTGCCTTCCCGCCCCACACAAGACTTCAGAAAGGAGTAGGAGTGTAAAGAACATTATTTCTGTGACCATTGACAGCGGTACCTTCTCGCCCCCCCCCCTCCCCCCAGCGACGTTCAAATGTGGGAGGTGAGTGACAAATATTATTTCTATGAAAAGTCACAGGGTTATCTTTCAGCTTCCCACGAGACGTTGGAGAGGGTTAGGGGTCTGACAAACACTGTTTCGGTAATCATTTACAGGTATGCTTTCACGCTCCCCACGAGACATTGTAAAGGGTTAAGGGTCTGACAAACACTGTTTCTGTGATCATTCACACGTGTGCTTTCCCGCTCCCCACGAGACGTTGGAAAGGGGTCGGGGTGTGATGAACATTATTTCTGTGATTATCCAATGAGATATTTCTCCGCCCTCCACGAGACGCTCGAAAGGGTTAGGTCTGTGACGAACATTATTTCTGTGACGAGTCAAAGGGATATTTTCCTGTCCCCCATGACCCATTGGAAAGAATTAAGGGTGTGGCCAATATTATTTCTATAATCAGTCACATGGATACTTCCCGGCCCCTGCGAGACGTTGGAAAGGGTTAAGGGTATGACCAACATCATTTCTGTGATCAGTCACAGAGGAACCCTATGGCCCCCACAAGAGATTTGAAAGAGTTAAGGGCTTTCCCTGAAAACAGGGGAGGCTGCGACTGGTGATTTGTGTTGGCTGATTTACTTCCCCCCAGAGATTATAAACCGGGGGGGGGGGGGGGGGGGGCAACGTTTTTCAGACAGTGAGGTTCCACCCAGTTGAAAATTCCTGTACAGGAACCTCGGAGGATCTTGCACATGTTCCTGTACACGAGACTGCACACGAACCTGTACAGGTAATCTTGACGGTTCCTGTGCAGTAATTTGGCGAAGGAAACTGTACATGATCCTGCAAAGGAACCTGTGTACAAGCAAGCCTTTGAATGTTCCTGTACAGGTTTCTTCACAGAGTCAATTGAGGTGTGGGTTCATATACAGGAAAATGTTCAGGATCCTGTATATGAACCTGCATGGGAACTAATCCGCGAGGGTTCGTTGGTGGCTTGGCTCTCTCGATAGTGAGTTGGTTCTTCAAGGGAATAAAAGGAAGGCAAGTTTATAGCTGTAAGCGTCATCAGTTTTCGCAATGGCTTTCTGTAAAGGACCCTATACGTGTGTCTGTACAGGATCCTTTCAAAGGTTCCTCTGACGGCCTTCTGTGAAGGATCCTATGCACGTTTCTGTACAGGCACCTGTACAGGATCATTCAAAGGTTCTTTTGTTGGTGCAGGTTCCTTTGCAGGATCATGTATAGTTTTCTTCGCCAAATTCCTGCACAGGAACCGTCAAGATTACATGTACAGGTTCGTGTACAGGAACATGTAGAGGATCCTTCGAGGTTCCTGTACAGGAATTTTCAGGTGGGCACTGCCCAACAAATATTGACTTCTTCCTATTGTGAATAAAAAACCGTAATTTCTTCAAGTTTTAACATGCGAAATGATATTTATAGGTATTTGATTGACGATATTCGTAATCAGCGCATCAAAAAATATCAGTAAAGGGGTCGTGCACATAATACGTCACACGTTTTTCCTTTGTTGAAAGAAAGACGATAATGAAATTTCCTTGAAGCCAAAAGGGATACAACGATATAAACAGAAGAAAAACGTGTGACGTATTATGTGCACAACCTCAAACTAGGTTTGAACAAATTTTTTAAACATTATATCTTTCTTTTAAAAAACATGAATTTTTCAAGTTTTGATCTTGAAAATTATATTTTCAGTTATTTTCATGGTCACCTTCGTAATGGTATTTATTTCTAGAGTTATTCAAACGTTGCGAAAATATTGAAATTTTACGTTTTTTTTGCAATATTTTTTTTACTAGATTAACATTTTGCCTTAAGGTTGTGCTTATTAAACGCAGATTTTTATCACCTTTCGTGCGATTATGAGGGGAAAATGTTCATTTTAATATTATAAAAATTAAACCACTTTAGAAACAGCTCAAAATATAATTTCCGCTGGTACTCTAGTATTCAACTGCAAATTTGCATTAATGCAAATTTAATAGCATTAATGCTATTAAATTTGAAACATTCAAAGTCGTATTTTCATACTTAAAACTGTTGTCTATTCTTTGAATGCTTTTAAATTTTAAAACAATAAAATTAATCGATTTTCTGATTGACTTTTGCCGATGATTCAAAATTTATACTTCAAGGGCAGGTTACTTCTCGACCTTCCTAAGAAAACACAATCGTGAATTATGCGAGTTAATAATGATTCGTCAACCCCAACAAAAGAAATTTTTAAGCGTTATTTGTTAAGAAAATAGTAACCAAACTTTTGAACTTGTTTTTAGGTTTGTTGTTCGTAATACATTTTTTGTATAGGTCGTGAAATAACTTAACTCTGCACGTATTTAAGTATATGTATATTATAGTAGGCATAGTAAAAATGACTACGTTTTACTGTTATGAATTCTTGCAACTCAGTATTGCCTATATTGAAGTACGTTATACGTACTTAATAAGAATTTGTTTATATAGGTTTCTCAACAATAACAGAGGACTCTCTTTATATATAATCATATAAAGAACGTTGAGAATTATTTGATACATTTTATTATTATATAGAAATACCGAATCCAAACGTACAAAGCACTTGTGAATTTCATCATCGAAATATGGAGAGTTTATAAGGATTATTTAACGTGGGTCGAGCGTGGCACTTTTACTTAATAGTATATGTAATTTTTATTACAGAAGCGTACTATATATGTTTGAGCAAAATTTTCAAATTGTCAAATATGTTATTAAGACAAACTTTTTTTATTTCTCCGGTGATATTATTATTATTTGAAAAATTAAAAAAGGTTTTTATTTGACTTATGATCGTATTTCTTTTTTAATGATCAATATTCCTTATCGATTATGGTTTGAGGACCGCGAGGGTCATGCTGCATGCATTCAAAATACAACGTTGTCGAATTTTTTCACAATAAACATCATCAAATGAATCGAAAGAAATGACCTTTACTAGGGTTATTTATAACGTATTTTCATGAACATATCTTTCTTCTTTATGTGGGTAGTGCAATATTATACCATACATAATTGAAGATGACGTTTCAGTACATAAGTTCTTTAATTTTTAATGCTTAAAGTTGGATTTTCGCATATTAAAAAATTAAAATTTGAGATAGAGCGAAGAATTTTTTACAAGACACATACGGAAATAATCATTTTCAAAATTGAAATTATCGTAAATTAATGCCGTCAGAGGGTTTAAAATGTTAACAGGATTTTTTTTCATATTCCTTCATAATGTATTATAAATTCAATGTCCAAGCTTCGACTACCTAGCCACGCTCGAACCTCCTTAAAACGTAGGTATTATGACAGACTATGGTATCGCTAACTAGTAGCTAAGAAATAACAAAAGTGTAATATTCACGATTACGCCAAGTTTACATATAATTATACTAATTTTTCTATCAGTAAGTAAATGTTTTCGTTGATACATTTCTTTTAATTCAATAAAAGATTTCCTATTTATATGAAATCAAACAAAGAAGAATAGGACTAATATGTTTGTGACATGATTTTAACTATACCAATAATTGGAACATCAAAATAGTCCATAGTTTCAATGTTTGCAGCTTTCATGACTTGTGTAGACAACATTATATCTAAATTTGTGCCAGATGTCATTATCGAATATTGAAACAGATATGAAAATAACTTTGAATCAGGATGGTGGTGATTGCTAATTGCAATAATCAATGGTTTATAAAGAAAAACCAAAAAATTTGTCAGGAAGACGGTTATGCTCAAGAATATGATCTATTTTATAATGTAGAAAGATCCCTAGAACTCTTCAAGGTTCTGTCTGTTGCCCATCCTAAAGTATTTCAGGTATTGGGCTCAACATTTTTATTAAGTATTCTCAAACCACAGAGTCCAACTGAGAATTTAGTGATGCAGATACACTTTATAAATCTGAAAGAAAATTGCTGGACACTCTGAAAATTGTCAAGTATTATAAGTCATTGATAAAAAAAGCCGTACGTGATACTAACACTCAGAAAAAAAGTTGTCTTGAAACAAAAACATCCTCCTCTTGCTTGTTTTTTTTAAACCACTTGAATATATTTCTTACACAAACAGAATTATTTGGCTTCAAGATTCGGTGATGTTTGTCGAAAAAGGAGAATATTTGCTGCAAAAAAGAATCTTTTTGAGACAAATGGAATTCCTTTTACCTCAAATTTAACAGAAAATGCCATTTGTGTCAAGAAGCATCCTTCTGACCCAACGGGAAATTTCCCTGAGTGAATTACTGAAAATATGCTTGTAAAACATTGTTATTGAATATATGAAAAATATAAATGATGATATAATTTTTTTGGAGTAACTATCCACCAGCTCAAGAAGAAAAATTCATAAAGTTTTTTGATCATTTGCCGAAGCCTTTTTTAATAACGGAAAATGAGCGCATACACGGAAAAAATTTGTCCGTAAAAAAGTCACGAACTTGCAGCTAGGTTTTGGATACGAGATAAAAAAATATTGAATCTTATTTCCATGAGAAATGTATGGATAAATTTCGAACTTTTTTACGAACAGATGGAACTTTCTACAAACAGATCCTGAAAGTTTCAGACTTAAATATAATAAGAAAAATTTTATTTTTGCGATATAATTTATATGTATTCGTTTATAAATTCGCGACTCGGAGGATTCGAACCCTTGAATGACTGCTGACTCGCCAGTTTCGAAACATAAACCAAGAGTACGTAAATACGCGCAGCTGTCGGGGCCAAACAGTATAGTTTTCATAAAATTTCCAGTCACTCATCAGACGAACTCGTGAGTTCTCTGAGACTTTTTTCCCAGTTACTCGTAATATCTTTGTAATTATTGACAAAAAAATTGATGAACCGTTT
>CAKNXH010058311.1:0-22951 GCA_932178445.1 Andricus quercusramuli | reverse complement strand
TTTTTTTGGTTGAAAATGCAACTTTTGGATTGAAAATCAATTTTTTTTAGGAGACGATTCAAGTTTTTTTAAATTCGTTTTTTTACTGAATATAAATGTATTTAATTTTAAATTAATTTTTTTCAAATGTCAACTATTGGATTGCTTGTTAAAAATTCATAATTTTAGGTAAAAATTCGTTTTTTTCTTTTATTAGAAAAAAAATTTTTTAACTGCAAAAAGTGTTTTGTTAAAAATTAACTTTTTTTATTGACAATTCAAGTGTTTTAGAAAAAAATCGTATTCTCGGCTTTAAAGTTAAACAATTTATTAGAAAATTTAATTATTTGGTTGAAAATTGGTATATTTTGTTTAAAAATCGTTTATTTTTTGTTTGTAAAACATCAATTTTTTTTTGTTGAAAATGCAACTTTTGTATAGAAAATCAATTTTTTTAGGAGACGATTCAAGTTTTTTTAAATTAATTTTTTTTGCTGAATTTAAATGTATTTAATTTTGAATTAATTTTTTTTTCAAATGTCAACTATTGCATTGTTTGTTAAAAATTCATAATTTTAGTTAAAAAACCGTTTTTTTGTTTCATTAGAAAATAATTTTTTTAACTGCAAATTTAAGTATTTTGTTGAAAATTAACTTTTTTTATTAAAAATTCAAGTGTTTTAGAAAAAAAATCGAATTCTCGGCTTTAAAATTAAACAATTTATTAGAAAATTGAACTATTCGGTTGAAAATTTATGTATTTTGTTTAAAATTCGTCTATTTTTTGTAAAAACCAATTTTTTGTTTGAAAATTAAACTGTTTGATTAAAAATTAATCTAGCTTAGAGAATTCAAGTATTTTGTTGAAAATTTGTTTTTGTTGGTTAAATCTAGATTTTTAAATTATATAATTGAATTTTTTTTTTGAAATATCATTTTTTTAAATTCAACTCCTTATTTGAAAGTTTAACTTTTTGATTTTTTTTTTTCGAAAATTCATAATTTTAATTGAAAATTTTGGTTGAAAACTGATCTTTTCGAAAATTTGGAAATTTTTAGAAACGCTAAAAATATAAACTAAATATTAATCAAAGAAAATTTGGACTAACATCACATCCATTGTTTGAACTATTTAGCTGAAAATTTATATAATTTGTTGAAAATTTCTTGATGAATTTTTTTGTTCAATATTCAACTATTTTGTTAAAAATGTATGTATTTTGTCAAAAATTCGTCTTTTCTGGTAAAAAATTAATTTTCTTTGTTGAAAATTCAACTATTGGGTAAAAAGTTTATGTTTTTACCGAAAATTCGTCTTTTCTGGTAAAAATTAGCAAAAAGGTCTCATCGCAAAAAAAGTGTCAAATAGTGTTAACAGTGTCGCGAGTTCGAGGCCTGCCTAAATAACTTTTTTTTTTTAATTTGCAAGCTTTAGAATTACAATCTTGTTTTATCTTTTTAAAAACTTACTCTCATTTATAAAAGAATTACTGCTACATCCAACTTTTTAATTATTCTAAACCTTGCTTAGTAATTGTACAATGCGTTGTACCCTGATATAATTTTGTCGTTGATTATCCGCCGAAACATCAACGGCTGTCAAAAGTGCTTTGTATCTTTCCTCCAACATATTGACAAGAGAATCCCATTCGTTTTGCTTCTCAGCACTCATTGAAAATTCACTTCGATGTCCCTGAAGTTGAAACTGCAGAGTTTTAATTTCCAACTCTTTATTCTTGAAAGTAAAAATTGATTTTGTTAACAATTAAAAGGCATAATAAATGCAAATTACTTGGGAGAAATAATTTTTGAGAAAAAAAAATCTGCCTCGGCCCGGATTTGAACCCGGAACGCCACTATACGTGAGCGGAGCGTTTATGAGTTACGCCACCGAGACCTTAGCAGATCTTCTCTTGTTAATAGCTACTTTTTTAAAGGAAAATATTATAGGAATTTCTCGAATTTAATTACAAATTTAAAAACATGGACGTTAACATCTCCCAAAGATTATTTATATAGAAAGCAAAAAATCCAAAATATAGACATATAAGACTAAACCTTGAGCATTTGAGAAATTCTTTTCTCATATTCATAAGCGAGTTTCTCCTTCGATTTCTCTAATTTCGAAACATTCTTTTTCAGTGTTTCAACTTTATTTATCAAACCTTCGTTCTGTTTTTGAGACGCGAATTCAATATCATCCCTCATTTTTGCAAATTCTTCCTTCATCAGGGCATATTGCTTCACTAACATATCCTGCAATTTCTCTTCCTGTAAAAAAAATATATTCTCATTCCAGAATAACCTATTAACCTTTATGTGTGGTCGTGCGGTCTCACAGACCGCACCACAGTTGAAAATTCGCTGAGGCAGGTGGTAGCGTCGTCTTGCGTGTAATTGGTGAGTAATATCATCTGAAAGTTCAGAGACGGTCCGTGTGACCGCACCTCCACGGTAGCATCACAATTTTACATTTCTGTTTTAATTTGACAATTTGTCTCGATTATCCCCCGTTTAAGCAAAAAGTGACAAATTAGTATTGGCTTACTGTCTCGCGGTCTATCAGACCGCACGAACATAAGTCCGCACGACCACTAAGAGGAGGGACCCACATATCAGATGCACCGTGCGGTCTGAGCAACCACACGTCCACATGTCGATACTAATTTGTCACTTTTTGCTAAAATAAGGGATAATCGGGACATAAAACTTTTTCCGCACAGCCACGTTTCGTACTTTGGGGTTTCGGCATCAAGCTCAAATTTGTTTATTTACAACATCTTGCGTTTCAAATACGTTGAAAAGAATTGAAACAGAAATACAAAATTCGGACGCTATAGTGGCCGTGCGGTCACACGGACGCAGGACCTCAAGTTGTCCACCTACCTCGGTGAAATTAAAACAGCAGCCTCGAGAAAGGCCAGAAAGGGGGGGTATCAGTACCACGGTGCGGTCTGTGAAACCGCACGGCCATACTTAAAGTTTAAAATCATTTTTAAAAATTAAGGAATGTGCTGGGTGTAAACAGTTATTAGTAAGAAATTACATCCTCAATTTTTGCTTCTAGTTTAATCTCCAATTCTTTGATCTGATTGATTAAGGATACGATTTCTTCCCTTTTCACGTGGTCCTTTCGAGCCAGTTCTGCCTCCTTTTGATTGATGATTTCATCCTTAATTTGAAGTTCTTTTTCTTTTTTTTGCAAGAGTAACTCGTAATCTTTTTGAGTCGCTTCGTATTTTTTCGACCACTCCTTTTCCACCATTTTCACCTTTTCATCCTAATTTTTTTTAGAGGAAATTTACTTATTCAGTGTTACTAACAAATCCCGATTTTAAAATTCCCCGCCATTTTCTTAATCGTTATAATTTTTTTTTCTGTTATACAAAAACTATACGTCTAGGAGATCAATAATGTAATTGCAAAAAAATTATTTCTGAATATATTTCAAAGTTTGTTTTTAAATAGAAAATTATTAGAAATATTATCAATTTTAAAGTTAAATTTTATTAATAATGAAAAAAATATTGATATAATTTATTAAACATTTTATTATTTAACTTAATTTTTCTCTAATAATTTATTTATTATATACATTAATTATTATTGTAAAAATTATTTTTTAAGTATTGTAATGATTGAATTATAATTTAATATTATAATATTTAAGTAGATAAATTAATTAAAATAAAATAAATAAATAAATAGTAAGATAAAAAATTAATATTTTTTTATTAATTTTTAAAACTAATAGTATTCATCTTATACAGTGACAACAATCATACGAAATGTTTTAAAGCTTCAATTAGGAAAGATAAATTTTGAGTTAGAAAAATTATTTTAAATGAAAAAAAAAACGAATTTGCAACAAAATAGTTAAATTTCCAAGAAAGAGATGAATCTTCAACCAAAAAATAACTACTCAACAAAAATTGTAATAGTTCATTTTTTCACGAGAAAATATTTAATTTTTGACCAAAATAGAATAATTTTCAAACTAAAAAGAGGAGTTTTCAACAAAAAAGTTGAATTTTTAACCAAGAAACCAAAAAGACAAATTTTCCAAAACAGATTAATTTTTCTATCCCAAGATAAGAATTATTAACAAAAAGATTAGTTTCCAACAAAATTTTTAAATTTTAAATCCAAAAAAATACGATTTTTCAACAAAAAATATAATAGTTAAATTTTCAGTTGAAAAAAAAATTATTTTTCGAAAAAAACAACGAATTTTCAACAAAATGGTTAAGTTTTCCACCAAAGACACGAATTTCTAACAAAAAAGAAGGAATTTTTCGCTAAGGAAAATATTCTACCAGAAAATATGAATTTTCAGCAACAACCAACTAGTTGAATTTAAAAAAAAAGATTTTTCAAAAAAATTGAATTTTTTTGGTTGAAGATTCAGGATTTTACATTGAAAATTCATTTCACTTGAAAATTTATTTTCTTGGTTTGAAAATTAAATATTCTGGGTTGAAAATTCGATTTTTAGTTTTGGAAAATTAATTTTTTAACTGAAATATTAACTATTTACTTATTTGTTGAAAATGTATTTATTTATCCTTTTCAGTTGAAAATTTAACTATTTTGTTTTTGATTTTTTTTATGGTTGCAAATTTTTCTTTTTGAGTTAAAAATTCATGTAATTTGTTAAAAGTTTGTCTTTTTTGGTAAAAATTCAAATATTTGATTGAAAAATCATTTTTAGGTTGAAGATTTATTATTATGACTGAAAACTCATTTAAGTTGAAAATTCATTTTTTTTGTTGAAAAATTAAATATTCTAGGTTGAAAATTCGTTTTTTATTTGTGGGTAATTAATTTTTTTAACTGAAAATTTATTTATTTATCTCTTTCTTTTGAAAGTTTAATTATATTGTTCAAAATGAATGTATTTTGTTAAGAACTTATCTTTGGTTGAAAATTCATTGATTTGGTTGAAAATTTAATTATTTTTTTAGAATTTGATTTTTTTTGAAAATTTATCTTTTTGAGTTGAAAATGCTTACATTTAGTCAAAACTTTGTCTTTTTTGGTAGAAATTCAACTACTCGATTAAAAATTCATTTTTTGGTTGAAGATTTATCATTTGAGTTGAAACATTTATTTTTTTAGTTTAAAATTAAAAAATTTAAATATTTTTACTTGAAAACTCGTTCTTTATTTATGAAAAAATAATTTTTTTCAACTGAAAATTTAACCATTCCATTATTTGTTAAAAATTGACTTATTTATCTCTTTCAGTTAAAAATTTAACTGTTTGCTTAAAAATGAATGTATTTTGTTAAGAATTTTTCTTTTTGGTTACAAATTGGTTTCTTTGGTAACAAAATTTCTCTTTTTTTAAGTTAAAAATTCATGTATCTTGTCGAATGTTTCTCTTTCTTGATAAAAATTCAACTATTTATTTAAAAATTAATTTTTTGGTTGAAGATTTATCATTTCAGATGAAAATTCATTTTTTTTTTGTTAAAAGATTTATATATTTTTGGTTAAAAATGCATTCTTTTTTTCTGAAAAATTAATGTTTTCAACTGAAAATTTAACTATTCCGTGATTTGTTGAAAATTTATATATTTATCTCTTTCAGTTGAAAGTTTAACTATTTGCTTAAAATAAATGTATTTTGTTAAGAATTTATTTTTTTTTTGTTACAAACTGATTTGTTTGGTAGGAAATTTTTTTTTAAGTTGAAAATTCATTTTTTTTGTTGAAAAATTAAATATTCCAGGTTGAAAATTCGTTCTATATGTGTGGGAAATTAATTTTTTTAACTGAAAATTTAACTATTCAAAATTTATTTATTTATCTTTTCTGGTTGAAAGTTTAACTATGTTAAAAATTTAATGTATTTTGTTAAGAATTTATATTTTTGGTTACAAATTCATGTGTTTGGTTGAAAATTTAATTATTTTGCTAGAATTTGCTTTTTCTCTGAAAATTTATCTTTTTGAGTTGAAAATTCATTTAATTTGTTAAAAGTTTGTCTTTTTTGGTAAAGATTCAACTAATTGATTAAAAATTATTTTTTTGGTTGAAGATTTATCATTTGAGTTAGAAAATTCATTTTTTTTTTTTTTTAATTGAACAATTTAAATATTTTTGGTTTAAAACTCATTCTTTATTTATGGAAAATTATTTTTTTCTCAATTGAAATTTGAACTATTCCGTTATTTGTTAAAAATGTATTCACTTATCTCTTTCGGATAAAAATTTAACTGTTTGCTTGAAAATTCATTTTTTGGTTGCAGATTTATCATTTTATTCGAAAATTAATTTTGTTGTTTAAAAATTGAAATATTTTTTGTTGAAAATTCGTTCTTTATTCATGAAAAATTAATGTTTTCAACTGAAAATTTAACTATTCCGTTATTTGTTAAAAATTTATTCATTTATCTCTTTTAGCTGAAAATTTAAATATTTGTTCAAAAAATTCATTTCTTTGGTTGAAAGTTATATTAGATAAAAAAAAAAATTTATTTTTGGTTGAAGATTCATAGTTTTAGTTCAAAATTCATTTTTTTTCGGTTGAAAATTTATCCGTTTTATTTTAAAATTAATGTATTTGGTTAAAAATTCATTTTTTAAATTAATTTGTTTAACTGTGAATATAACTATTCCATTCTTTGTCTGCAATTTATTTTTTTTAACTGAAAATTTAACGATTTGATTGAAAATTCGTCTTTTTTGGTAAAAAAATTCATCTTCTTTGTTGAGAATTCATCTTTTTGGTAAAAAATTTAACCGTTTGAAATTTGGTTATTTTTTTGGCTGAAAAATAATTTCTTTAACTATCCAAGTTGGGGTGAAAATTATTTCTTGTTAGTTGAAATTATAAGGATAAAAATGAATGTATTTTGGTATAAAATTAATCTTCTTGGTTGAAAATTCAACTATTTTATTGAAAATTCTTTTTTTTCACGTTAATTCTCTTTTAACTGAAAATTTAACTATCGTATTTTTTGTTAAAAAATCATGTAATACTTTCATTTGAACACATCGAATTTCTTTTGGAATTTCCCCTGAGTTGTAAACTCTTTGAATTTATTATTTTTCTTAATAAACATTTTTCCCCTCACAAAAATCAACACGCCCCCCCCCCCCAAACACCTAAATTATTTTATTAAATTATTTTAATAATAACCTTCTCACGAGTGACTTCTTCAAGCTTCTGAGTGATTGCCAATATATTATCATCCAGAACAATATTCTTACTTTGCGCTTCTTGCAATCGGGATTTTAATTTATTAAATTGATCCGTCATTGTAATTTTATATTGCTGAACTATTTCCTTGTGATTTACTTCCAGAACTTCTTTCATTTGTTGAACCTCCACGAGTCTGTGAATACAAAAAAAATGCGTTTATATTATTTTATAATCTAGGGGAGACCACCCTACAGTGGATAAATTAGCCTACAATAAATAATCATTAATTAAAACCACAAATATATCAAAAATAATCAATTTTAATTTACGAACTTTATAGCTTGAGCGCCACTTCATAGCTTGAGCGCCACTTCAAAGCTTGAGCGCCAGGGGTGGGACCTCACGGATCCCCCCGCCTACATTACAACTAACTAGTGTCCTAACTGTTAATCAAATTAATTATTTCAGATACATTATTATTTTAAATTATTGATTATCTACTTTAGGGTACTCTCTCTTTTTTAATTTAAATCAAAATAATTAATAAAAATCACTTTGCTTTGAGAGTAGCAATTTCCGAATTCAACTGCCTAATATTAGCTTTTAAAGAAGGAGTCTCAACAGAAAATTTCTCCTGGCACTGGAGTATTTCCTTATTAAGTCTTTCATTCTGGATTTGCAATTCCTTCACAATTTCAGTCAATGCTTCTATTCTCTGTCTGTACAATTGCAATTGACTTTTATCCACTCTGTCGTCCTCAAAAAGACTGAAAGAAGCAGTCGAATCAGTATCTCTTCTTCTCAAAGATGCTTTTTTCGAATATTTTCTAAAATCGGTCCGTGCATTTGGCTTTGTACAACAGGAAGTGGAACCTGAATCTGTGACTTCCGCCCATGATGAACTAATATTTTCGACCTGATAGGAAACAGGCAATGGAATTAAAATTCCACACGGTGGTGGTTTGCGAAATGTATTTTCAATTCGACCAAGGCTGAGCTGTCGATATAATTCCAACAAATATTCATTCCTAAGTTTTCTTTGCGTAGAAATCGTACTGAGTTTTTCGAGCCAAACTTTGCACAATTGTGCATCTTCTTTCGAAGTTAAACTCACAATATAAGGCCGAACTCTTGACAATATTTCTTTGAAGTTTTCGTCCAATTTCAAAGCTTCCTGTTCATCCCGTTCCTTCAATTTTGACATGACTTTCCTACCCTTACATGGCCCCTTCATGCCCCATTTGTCGCCTCTCATTCACCTTAAAAATCTTCCTCATAAACTTCTCTAAAAATATCTCATTTTAGGAAATAAAGTATTTTATGTTTCCCTTTCGTTCGTAAAATTATTATAACAATTATGAATTATAACCAATATATTTGGCCCTGGGCTTCGGAAACAAAAGAAACTATTCTGTGAAGTTTACTTTTTGATTTTGAATTGGGATTCTATACAACTAGCATCATATATCGCGCGATAAAAAATTTAAAAATAAAAATAATAAAAATTTGTCAGAATATCGGCTTTTTAATTTTAAGGTACTTAAATAAAAAATGGCAGTAGACACCGTTATTTTTATTGCCATCGCTTATTTTTACAAAAAAATAGAAATCCCTCTTTTTAACCTCAAAGCTATACAAAAGAAAACCCTAAGCTTCCTGTTGAGTTGACGAAAGGAAGAAAATGCTTTTTTCACAAAGTTACATTTATTATAAATTCAAATTTCAAATTTTAAATTAAAAATTTGAAGATTTTTCGGGTTTCAATCGTGTGCGAAACTGTGAATGTTGCCGACGTTTCGTGAACATTGCAGTTCATTTCTTTAGGGCCGACCTGAAACTGAAGCTTCAGGTTATGTTGTTCTTATATATGTATTCTCTATGATGCCTTTGATTGGTCAGAGCGCCCCATGGTGGGGACTGGTCGAACTTCATTGGCCAATCAAGTTCGACCAGTCTCCACCACCCCGGCCAATGTATTATTTCTATTCAATATTGCAACTACGTCACCATTGGACGTTGATAATACAGTTTGTTCTTCGGTTGGCATGGGCCCAAGAACATGATCGCTTTCTCTCAATTGAATTGGTTTATCGCGAGGAAAAGTGTATCTTCGAACTTCGAATCGCCGGTTCGGATTCGCGTTGGGAATGAGCCGAGCAAATCTAAGTGTTTCAAGTTTCAATGCAGGTTGGTATACATGACGTCTACTGTCAGGAGGAGACTTGGACCTGGCACGAAGATGAGCCTCGGCAGCTGGAGAAGATCTGACCGAAGAATGAGATCTGGCGGGGAAAAAATATTCATAATTATAATAAACATGTAAATAATAAAATGTAATACAAATTATATTAAACTAGGATTATAAATAAATGAATTGAGGAGACCTTTCATGAGAATGATGTATGTGAGGAGAATAAGATGTTCCGGAACGATTAACTCGAGGGTAGGCGTCAGGAGTCTTGGGCCTTCGAGGGTCAAGGGTGGTTCTCGAAAAGTTGGGGGGATATTAAGTGAGAGAAAGGGATGTCTGCGGGGGCTGTGAGGAATTGAAAAAAAAGAAAGTAAAAAAGGGAAAAGAGGGAACATTTGGCGGCGATAGACGTCTTCAGAAACATCTGTCAGTTGCGGAGGGTACTGCATGGAGAGGCCCATGGAGTAATAGTAAGGAGATCGATCATGCTGTAGAAACAACCTCGAGTGTTGACTGCGGTAACTGCACGTTTATTGCCAGGTTCAGCCCAGAGGATGCGATCTAACTGGCAGTACACGCTTGAGGTTGGCAATAAAGGTGCAGTTGCCATAGTCAAAATGCATGTATGGAGAACGGTCTCCTTAATATTACGCCGTGGAGAGGCCCCAGTTACCGGTGGCCGAGCGGGAGGTGAGCAGCGAGAGTGCTGGCAGTGCTGGTAGCGAAATTGACTCTAAATTATCTCTAGTGACGTGTCGGGGAGAGGGAGAAAGCGAGATGGTGGGAACGAAGGAAGAGAGCCGGTAAGAGAAAGAGCGTCGAGCGCAAGTGACGGGGAGGATCTCTTGAAGAGGAAAAGAGACAGCAGAGAGTTTGGACAAAACCGCAGTAGAGAGTCCGTTTAAAAAAAAGCAGGAGAACACATAGGACCCCCCCCCCCCCCCCACACACACACACACAAAATGAAGGGAAACTCGGAAAAGGAGGCTCTCAGGATGCTGATAGACGAGATCAGGGGGCTGAGGGAGGACGTAAGTGGACTAAGGAGCAGATGGAAGGCATGAGGGAGGTCTTGAGAATCAAAGATGAGAAATGGGAAAAGGAGGTGAAAGAGCTGAGGGAGAGAGTAGAAGGCTTAGAGAGGGAAAGAAAAAAAAAAGAAGTTAAAATAAAGCAGATGGAAGAGGAAATTAGGGTATGGAAGGAAATGACGGAAAAAAGGCTTGACAAGATGGAGTAGACGGTAGTCGGAAGTAGTAGGACGGAAATGGAAGTAGGAGACGGAGGTGGGGGCGCGAGATTAAAGGTATTTGGGAGAGGGTAGAAGATATGATAGAAGAGAAAGTGGGAGAGCGTAGGAGTAAAAGGGAGGAGAGGGCGGATAGGGAAAGGTTAAGGGCAATGAGGTTGAGAATGGAGACAAAAAAGAAGGCAGACAGGAGGAATAATATTGTGATGAAAGGGTTGAAGTTAAAGAGCGGGGAAGAAATAGAGGGCGTGGAAGCGTTGCTACAGAGCATAGGGTGGGTTGAAGGCAGGGCAGGGAAAGTTAAATTGGAGGGCAGAAAGGACAAGGAAGTGGCGGTTGTGGAGTTAGAGAGCTCGGAAGAAAAATTGGGGGTAATGCGAAATAAGAATAGGATAAAGGATCAGGGAGTTTTCATCGATCACGATTTAACGAGAAAGAAAAAGAAATGTGCAGAGAAAGCTGAACGACAGGGCTAGGAGGGAGACGAGTGAAGGAGATCGGCGAAGGTAGGATATCGGAAAATAAAAGTAGACAAGAAAATGTGGGTGTGGGATGAGGAGAAAGAGGTGTTGAAGAAGTCCAGAAGAATTTGTTTCGTAGGAAGTAGGGGGTAAGGGAAATGCAGGATAGAGGATAAGTGAAGGTGCTGTACTGGAACGTAGCAGGGATGAAGAAGGATGAGGAGTTCTGGAGGTATATCCAGGAATTTGATGTTGTGGGACTGGTAGAGACGTGGGTAGAAAGAAAGAAATGGGATAGAATAGAGCCAAAGTTGCCAAGGGAGACTCCAGGAGACGGTCAGAGTGAAGGAGAAAGGAAGTGGGGGAATTATAACGAGGGTTAGAGATGGATTAGAGAAAGAAGTTCATGAAAAGGAAGAGAGGGAGGGAGTGGAAATGTGGGAAGTAAAAATAGGATTGGTAGCGCGTAAGTTTGTGACAGTGTACAATAAGGATGGGATGGAAAGAATTAAAGAAAGGGTGAAAGACATGCCATGCGAAAGAGAGAAGGGGAGAGATAATAAATAAGGAGGGGAAGATGCTAAGGAACTGGATGGAGGATACAGGATGGGCAGTGGCGAATGGTGTAGCAACCTGGGGAGGAAGAGGGAGAATACACATATGTAAGTAAGGTGGGGGTATCAGTGATAGACTATGTAGTCATGAATATGCAAGGATGGGAGCAGGCGGAAAAATTCGCAGTAGAGGGATGGGTGGAATCAGACCATCGGCCATTAAGTCTGTGGATAAGAGGATAGGGTGGCAGAAGACAGGGCGGGGAAGAAGTCTCGATAGGGGAGAGGGTGACCTGGACGAAGGAGGCGATACAGAAGTATCCAGAGCAGCTGGGAAAGGTACGCTTTGAAGGGGAGTCGGTGGAAGAGATATGGGAGGATTTGAAAGAGAAGGTGAAAGGGTGTGTGCAAAAGAAGGTATTTAGAAAGAAGAAGAAATGGATGGTAAAGCCGTGGTGGGATAGGGAATGTAAAAAAATGAAAAGGAAGGTGAAGAGGAAGTACAAGAAGTGGAAAGAGGGTAATGCGAAAAAAAACGTACGTTAAAATGAGGAAGGAGTTTAGATTGATGTGTAAGAAGAAAGAAAAGGAAAGAGAGAAATATCTGGAAGAGAAGTTAGGAAATGTTAAGACAGAGGGGGACGTCTGGAAGATAATAAATAGGTTTCGGAAGCGTAGGGTGAGGGTTAGCGAGAAGATAGGGAGTGATGAGTGGAGGGAGTTTTTAAAGAATCATTTTAGGGCTCAGATTTAAGGAAGAGGGATGGTAGGAGTAGAAGAACGGGGGAGGCAGAGGTGGAGGAGTTGGATGGCGAGGAGATAGAGAAGCAGATAAGGAAGTTGAGAAGGTCAAAAGCAGCAGGGCTGGACGGGGTAGAGAACAAAGCATGGCTGTTTAGTACACAAGAGGTTAGGGAGAGGCTGCAGGAGGTAATGAAGAAAGTATGGAGGGGGAGGGATTCCGAGGAGGCTGGAGAGAAGGGTTAATAGTGCAACTGTATAAGAAAGGCGATAGGGATAGACAGGAAAATTATAGAGTGATTACGCTAATGAATGCGCCGTATAAAGTATACGCGATGGTGGTGGCAGAGAGACTCCGAAAGGATGTCGAGGGGCATAGAATATTGCCGGATGGCGCAGGCGGGCTTTAGGGCGGGTAGGAGTACTATCGACATTATCTAAGTTCTGCAGCATGTGGTGGATAGAGAATTAGCGAAGAAGGGAACGAGAGTGTACGCGTTTTTTGTGGATCTCAAAAGCGCGTTTCCTTCGGTGGATAGGGGGAGGTTGTGGGAGGCGATGGAGGATATGGGAGTGGAGAGAGGCCTGATCGCGAGGGCAAGGGAGATATATGAAGAGACCAAAGACAAGGTAAGAGGAGGGGAGGGGATTTCGGAGGGATTCTGGATGGATAGGGGTTTAAGGCAAGGGTGCCCACTTAGCCCAACGCTTCTTGCGATTTCAATTGCGGATATGGAAAGTGATCTGGAGGCCGGGGTGGTAGGAGGAGTCAGGATAGGAGGGGTTAGAATTTAGTCAAGCTGTAGCGTATGCAGATGACATAGTGTGTTCCGTAGAGGAGGGGGAAAGGATAAGGGTGGGGAGTGGAAGTGGAAGGGAAAGGAGGTGCAAAGAAGTTATTCGCAGATGATTTTGGAAGGAGAATGAAATTGTTTGACTCACTAATGATTAGTGTGCTATTGTATGGAGTAGAGGTATGTAAAGTGGACCCTGGGGTTGGCAAGGAACACGCCTAATTATATTGTCAGGAAGGAGACGGGGAGACGAGTGTAGGGATTCTAGCGGGGATTCGGTCATGTAAATATGAGAAGAAATCTTTGGAAGAGGGGGGAAGTAGGCTGGTTAGGGACTGTTGGTGGGAGAAGGAGAACAGGAGAGGGGGTGGGAAGGTGGAGGTTGAGAGGGAAAGGTACTTGAGAACAAATGGACTGCAGGTGGATGAAGTGAGAAGGATGTACGAGGAAGAGAGGAAGGTATATGAGTTGGTTAAGAAAAACGGCATGGAGAGAGAAAAGACAGAAGCGGAAGAGAGAATAAAAGAGTCGAGGTTTAACGTGAAGTATGTGTGGATTATGTCAAGGGCAAGAGCGCAATATTTATGTGAGAAAGGAGAGAAGGGAAGTCAGTAGCTTATAGCGAGGATGAGGTGCGGGTGCATGGAGGGTTTTAATAGGTTCTGGATCTCTCGGGAGAAGAGGATGTGTGAACTGTGTGGGAAGGGGGATGCAAGAGTGGAGCACTGGTTGGAGGAGTGCGTAGAGTTGGAAAGGAGTGCTATAAGCATGGAGGTATTGATGCATGAAAAGGGGGAAATGGACAAGCAATGGACAAGGAAAGATTGTAAATAGGAGAGGAAGTAGATATAAGTAAGCTGTAAATATTGTAAATAGTAGATAAGTAGTAGGTATTAGTCGCCAAAACAGAGGTTGGCAATGCGAGAAAGTAGGGACATGTGAGCGAGGCGAGGCGAAGCGAGGAAGGCAAGGCGATAAGAGCGTGCGGTCTTAGAAATAAGGAATAGATGGATGTTAGTTTTTAAGGGATAGTTTTAGGAAAATTCTGTAAAAAATGTTAGTGTAAGCAAGTCAATTTTTTAAGGCCAGCAGGCTGAAATATAATCGTTTATCTACTATGTCAAAACTGAATTAACTAAGCAAATTATACCATCTAATCACCAATAATTCCAATGTCATAGAATGATAGTTGCGCTCTATTTGACGCATTCATCGATTGAATGGCACACGCATCGGTATGTAATTCGGTTACTTTCTTTGTATGAAACGCAGCTAGTATGGACTCGGATAGCATTTTAGTTTTTAGCTCGTTAAATGCAGATTTTTCTCTCCCCAAATGAATGGTTGATTGGTATGCGAAAGGTTAGTTAAGGGTCGGATCGGGAAAATCGAGAATCACCTGTAATTTCGCTCTACCTGATTCAATCCCTTTCTCGGAAATTCGGTGCCCTAAATAGGTAATTTTTGATTTCAGGAATTCGCATTAAGCAATTTTATCGTTAATTTAGCTTTCCGCAGCATTTCTAGAACCATAATCAATATTTTTTTAGGTCAGGCCAATCTTTACCCGGAATGAGTATATCGTCCAAATAAAACAACACACAATGATCGCATAAGATTCCTCTTACCCGTGGCATTAGTTTAAAAAAATAGAACGGAGCGTTCATTAATCCGAAAACTATCCTAGTATGTTCTCCAGTTTCATCTGAGGTAATAAGAGCAGTCATCGCGCGAGTTTCTTTCGTCAAAGGTATTTGCAGGTACCCATGGGCTATATCCAAGGTTACAAATAAAGAGCTGTCTCCTAAAAGAGCAAGATGATCGTCGAGATCAGGCAATCGAAAGTTCATTCTCTCTGTCTGACTATTGAGCTTACGAAAATCTATTACTAGTCGTGATTCGCCCTTTTCTATTCAACTAGTAGTACAGGGCTAGCATACGAAGAATCAGTTTCGGTTGCTATACCTGTTTCTTTCCATTCGCAAACAATTTCTTTGATTTTCTCACGTTCTACATTACTTGCGGTCTTTCTTTCGGTCGATTTTCTGCTACGCTGATTTCCTATGGAAAAATAGGTTGAGGCTCTTCGGTATCCTTGATTGCTGGCAAAGGGTGAAGTTCTGATTGATCGATAGTTTCGGAGAAATTCACCATAAGATCACTGTAGCGCACAAGAGTGGGGGGAGGAACACCCCTTCCTTTGTTCTCGAATCTTCTCGACGTCTCTTCCATGTTTCGAAATTTATGCGTAAATCCCAAAACTGAACAAACTCAAAGTCACTTTTTAGTAATTTCATTGTAAACCGAGCACAAGCAACTTACAACCGATCTTATCTTTTGATACGTTCCATGGGTGCTTGAGAAGCAAGAAGTATCCTTCGTTGTGACGTTTTGGTGGCCTCGAAAGGGGCCAATGGTTTAATTAGAGGTGAGGTTAAGTCTATGATCTCCACCTTGGATCGCTGTTTCGTTTTTCTCGTTGGGACTCGATGTAGATATAACCTTGAGTCTCTAATAGGTGCTGATCCAAGTGCCTCATCCCTTTCGGCAGGTTCTGTTGGCTGCTGGGTGTTGGCAAGTAGGTCCTTCTCCCCCTTGCTTCGAGGAAGAGCTTCCAGGGGTTCTTATCCCCCATTCACCCCCCTGGTCCAGGTGAACCCAAGATTGGATAAGAACCCAAGGATGTCGAGCCGTTTGTGAACAATTCTTCGGTCCACCTTAAGCAAGTTGACTGGTACCTCCTTTGGTCGCACTTCCAGTTGCCCGTAAAACACTTCGTTGGGACAACCCTCCTCGGTGTCCACAACCTCGGTCCCGCAGGCCGTTAATGGGACTAGACCACGGTATTTGCTTAGCTGGTGTCGTAGCTGGCGTTCTTCCTCCCTCTCTCGAAAGATCTTCAACTCGTGGACGGTCTTCCGGGTGGCTGGATTAGACCAGGGATGGGCCCCACTGGTGCATACAAGATGACGCAGTTGGGGTTCAGGGTCACTACGATGGACCGGTCGTGAGCTGGGTTAAAAGGAATCAGCGTCCGACGCGCTCGACCATGGATGGCCCGTATCCTCCGCCGTAACCCCAACACTTGGTCAATCTTCTCACCTCCTGGTGGAAAAGGTGCACGACGGCCGGATGGAGTGTCGGTACCCTTCTGTAGCCGTCTAACGACTGGGGGTATCACTTTCTGGTGTAGAATTGAGGCTGAAGATCCTGGATGGTTACCAGAGAGCTCCTGCTCTTCCCTTGTCAACTCTTGTTGACAAGTTGGATTGGAGACTGCCAACTCCTGTTGACAGTCGTCGTGGTGGTCGATCAGCCCAAGCTGATGGCGTGGAGATGGACGTCCGCAAAATTGACGCCAACCCAGAAAAGAATTCCTTTAGTTGGAGCGTAGATTACAATTCAGGAGAGCTGATGGGCCGTCAATAACCTTCTGTGCGTTTTAAAAATTGTTCGCTCTGAAAAGAGCGGATTGTGACAGGTAGAGTCAATGATGATTCCGAGTCGAGACACGAGCTTTTATGGGAGGGCGCGGAAGCTCCTCCCACTCCGCGGTCGAGCGGTCTCTCCCACTCCGCGCGGAACTTGAGTAGAGTAAATAGTTTTTATTTTAAAAAGACAATCAGAATCTAATTTCTATACATTAAATAGCGTCTGTGAATTTTGTCAACTCGAAAACTTGCATACAATCAGTATGACAACCTTTCAAAGTCAGCTGGGGTCAATTTGACCCCATGTAAGTAATATGTCATTTTTCGGAGGTGTAAGTGATGAGGGTGAATATTGTGTGTGCGCGATATAATTAAGATTATACGTGTTCCTCATATATCTTGACTTAACATTACATAAAATTAAACTATTATTCAATAAGTATTAAAATTAAATTTATTATAATATCGTAGGTATACATATATTATATATATATATATATAATTTATATGTATAATAATACATATAATCTATATATTGTTTATAGTACAAATTGATAATATTATTAACATTAACATTGTTTATTAATGTTAATTTAATTCTAAATACTAAATATTACGCTTATTAATAGATATTGTTGTCATTAATTTGATTATAATATCCACTTTCTACATATATTGTATATATTGTAACATTCATAATAATAAATAATGTTAATAATTATTAACATTAATATTGTTTATTAATTTTAATTTGATTGTAAATACTTAATTTCCAAATTCGTAAGTTGGCGCGCGAATTCCTGATTCGTGATTGGTGCGCAGTGCCCATGGCGCGGGGTGCGCGAACCAATCCGAGAATTCGCCTTGTCGGGATTGGCGCGCGGCACCTGTGGCTTCGGGCTTGGGGCAGTTAATCAGCATCTTACGGGACAAGTCTAAGTATTGAAATTGATTCTGCTGGAAGGCAAGCCTGGAGCAGGAAAGTTAGATAATGGCCTTAGAGTAATATGTCTAGGGAAAAGCAAGGCTCGTCGAGGTGAGAGTTGGTAATTCAGATCGGTAGAACAGTTATTTGAAAGAATCACAAGTAATTGTTCTTCAGATTCGGAATTCTCAGCTCTCCCTTTTTATATATTGAAGATGTATATAACTTTTCTGAGAAAATAAGATGATTCGACACGACTTGCACTGGGTAGAATTCCACTTTTGAATAAGTGTTAAATACTCAGTTTCTAATTTATGAGTAGGCCGGTCGAGTTCGAATAAAAACACCTTTCTGTAATAAAAATTGAGTACTTTGATGGGTAATATAAATCAATAGGATTACAAATAGGGACGATCGTACGCTCGGAAAACGTTCGCTCGATCAACTCGACCATTCCAGCTCGAACTACGCACTGCCGTTCCGTTTCGTCTCTCTTAAAATTTCACAATCATTCGTAATCGATATCGCTCGATAGCCGTACTTCTATATGGCTCAAAATCGCGCTTAATTTAATTTTTGGAAACTTAAACTGCATTATAAAAGTAGAAAATAGTTTTCCCATTGAAAACTAATGCTCATCGAATTAAGTTAAATAAATCTTCGAAACTGTCCTGAAACTTGCCGTGCAACATTCCCTCACAAGCGGACATTTTCTTAAATTTTTATTCGCAAAAATATGATCTTGATCGCGAGTTTTATTGAGCGAATGGAAACCATATAAAAAAAGGTAGTTAAACGGCGACCATGATTCTGTCACAGTGGCTTATCCGAAATCAAAAAACAAAATTGGATGTTAATCTATAGATGGATGGCTACCGCCGGAACCAGGATTTTTTGAAAATATTGAATATTCAATTTTTTATATGTTTTTAAACATTAAGACCCAAAATTTCATGATTTTTTGCTACTTTTTTTATGAAAAAAACGGTTCAATATTTTTCGAAAATCCTAGTTCCAGCGATAGCCGTACGCGTGCTGAATGTATCATTAAAACTTGAAAGCAATCGATTGAACCCTTTTTGAGAAATCATGGTCGCCAATTTAAAAAATGTAGCTGGTGAAAAAAACCAGAATCTCGTTACGATTGATCGCTTTCTTAAGAATCTCGATTGAATAAGACGAGAAGATATTAGAGTATCGTATCGTATTGGCAAACCGAGATTAAGTAAATTATCGATCGATTATCGTATCGTCTCGCTCGAATGCAGCACTATCTTAAACTCTTTTAAATTCTTTCGAATTCTGTTAACATTTTGAAATCTTCTGAATTTCCTGAAATCAAGGAATACAAGAAATTCAGAGATGTTCACTATTTTCAGGAATTTAGAGGATTACCATGTGACGTATGGATTAATTTAGTATATTTAATTTTCATCACTTACCTATTTAATCCAGATCTTCCTCATTTTGCACGGCAATTTTCAAATAATAATAAATTATTCTAAACTAAGCGAAGTGGGATCGAGATTAACTGACGAGAAAGAGAGTAAATTGAAACGAAATACAATTATAATCAATTTATTCAAGCTTGTTACAAAAAATATCTTTAATGACGATCAGAAATGAGTCATAAATTCCTTAATTATGAATTGAGAATCTCTCAGGAAAAGCATCTTGTTAAGAAACAGAAATTCTTAATATAATTTTTCGAGAGAAAACAAGGTGAAAATTTTATATACAAGAATTTGGTACTCGCCGATTTATATTTATATGAAGACTTGAAGTATTCCTGACGCCTCTGCAAAGGAACTTAATAATCCTGGATGTCCATGATTTTGCTTAGTTGTTGGTGAACCATGCATCTTCTTTTTTAAGAATAAAATCCGATGGGTTTAAAATATCCACACGGATCAGGAAATATTGTTCCAAAATGATTGGTTAACAAACTCGTTCTTTCTTTTTATGTCTTAAAAAAGAGTGCTAAAGCTCAATCATTTTTTTCTAACTCAGAGGGTCTTGTAAATAAAATTCATCTTATTATCGATAGAAATATATTTTCACGACACACTTATCTAGGTATTACGAAAATATTTAAAATAATTCTACATGTATAATGTATACTTGTTCGGATTTATAAAATTTAATTAAAACTAAAAATAAATCGATGACTCGATTAAAAATCAGGCTTTTTAAAATGGACTAGAAAACAGACAATCTGCTATATATACTTTAAATTCCTACCTCTGACTGTACAATGTATATGTACATTTTGAGATGGAATTACTTTTTCGAAGCTGTACAATATCCTATCTCTAATAATCTTACACTTATACTGATAGTTTCTATTAATATACACTACCGTCGAAATTGTTAGTACTCGTACGGAAAAGGAAAAGAAGCCAGGGAGAAATAGTTTACGCCGCAGCTCGGGAAGATCTGACTTTCTAGGTCTCGTCGACCGTTCTTTTATAGACTCCGTTTCGGCGGCGGCGCACCACTCGCAACGCATGCAAGTGGGGGTCTCGCGCGATTGGTTCGCTCTCGCCACATAGAAGTAGCAGCGGTGATCGCAGACTAAAACTTGACGCAGATACGCTTGGACATTTTTTAGTCATATCTCGGGAACCTATCAAGATTTGTGAAATTTTACCAGCTTGAATTAATGATAAAATCTCATTATATTGATAATATCTTCATTAGAGGTCATTCGATGCGGAGAAAGCTTTTCAACGGTTCTTAAAAAAAGTTTCTCGATCCTCTTCTCAACGAATAATCACGTTTTAAAATCTGCTGTGATTTTTAATAGCACTCGCGCTAGTTGTAGCGACAATTTACGACGGTAGTGTATCTTCATCTAAATTCAAAAACCAAAAGCAATACGAGAACACTAAATTATATCGATCACTTACTGTTCTACTTATCTACTGCTGTTAAAGTTTGAATTTTTCGTTTTATCATACTTGTGCCTGTTTTCTGTATCAGTCCTTCTCTTTGTGATATCACGATTTAAAATATAATATAAAGTTTACTAGTGAGTTCGTCTAGTAGATACTTATTTTTTACTGAGATCGACGTGTGCTTAAAAAAATCCTAACAGCGACCGTTTCTTTTTAATTGATTTTCGGTGGTTTGTTTTAACTCGAGTAGTTTGTGTTTCATTGGATTAATGTGAGTTCCCATCCACTCATCGACCATGGATGGAAAGAAAACACTATCCATTTGAACTCGTTGATACCCTTCCAGCGATGATAGTTCCAGTAACATACTGTAAAATCGAAATTATTTATAGGTCATCCCCAAATTACCCGCTTTCACCCTTTTTCACGTTTTTTCACTTAAATACGAACTGAATTAATAGGATCCAATAAGAAAGTCCAACTATTTTTTTTTTGAAAGTTAATTATTTTTGGTTAAAAAGTCTACTATTGTATTTTTGGTTGAGAGTTCATCTTTAGTGGTTAAAAATTTTACTATTTGGCTATAAACTTGATTATTTTGTTGCAAAATCAAAAAATGTTAAACAGTTCTCATGTTTTGGTTTGAAAATCATTTTTTAAAACTAAACATGCAATTATTTCATTTTTGGCTGAAGAATTCAATTTTGTCGAAAATTCACCTTTTTTTTGTTGAAAATAATTTTTTTACTGAAAATGTATCGTATTAGTTGAAAATTCACGTATTTTGGTTAAAAATTTATCGTTTTTAGTTGAAAATTCATCATGTTTTGTAGACAATCAATCTTCTTGGTTGAAAAATCATGTATTTTGTTGAAAATGTATGTTTTTTGGTAGAAATTATAATCTTCCTAGCCAAAATTTCATCTTTTTGCTTGAAAATTAATTTTTTTGTTTGGCGCTTCATCATTTTAATTAAAAATTCAAGCATTTTGTTGATAAATCAATTTTTAATCCAGAAAATTAATTTTCTTGATTGAGAATTATTTTTGTCTTTGAAAATTCAACTATTTGGTTAAAAATAAACTTTGTTGTTGAAGACTTATCATTTTAATTTAAAATTTATTTCTATGATTGAAAATTTAACTACACGCATATTGTGTTTAAAATTAGCATTTTTTGTTTGAAAATTATTTCTTTGTTTAAAAATTTCAATATTTTGCTGAAAATTAGTTTTTTTGGTTAAACATTAATTTTTTGAATTGTAAATTTAAATATTCGGCTTTTCATCGTTTTGGTTGAAAATTATTATTTTTTTTTTATTTTGGTAGAGAATTTATTTTTTGACTGAAAATTGGACTATTCCATTTTGGATTGAAAATTTAACTATACCATTTTTAGTTGAAAGTTATATTTTTTAGTTGATAATTCATGTATTTTATTGCAAATTCGTCTCTTTTGGTAAAAAAATTAATTTTTTTTTTGCAAATTCAACTATTCGGCTAAAAATAAATTTCTTTGTTGCAGATTTATCATTTTAATTAAAAATTTATTTCTATGATTGAAAATTTAACTATTGTGTTTAAAATTAGCATTTCTTCTGTTGACAATTATTTCTTTGTTTGAAAATTTTAATATTCTGTTGAAAATTCATTTCTTTTGTTTAAAATTAATTTTTCAAACAGAAATTGAACTATTCTGTTTTTCAACTTTTTTTTTTAATTATTTTTTTTTTTTAAATTTATTTTTTTTTTTGACTGAAAATTGAACTATTCCATTTTTTGTTGAAAATAAATTATTTTAACTGCAAATTTAACTACTCCATCTTTAGTTGAAAATTTATATTTTTTAGTTGGTAATTCATGTATTTTGTTGAAAATTTGTCTTTTTTGGTAAAAAAAATATTTTGTTGGAAAATTAGTTTTTTTGGTTGAAAGTTCAACTATTTGGTTGAAAAATTTTTGTTTGTAGAAGATTTATCATTTCAATTGAAAATTCATTTCTTTGATGAAAAATATAATTATTGTGTTTAATTTTTTTTTACTTTTTGCATTTTTAATTGAAAATTTGTATTTTTTAGTTGATAATTCATGTATTTTGTTAAAAATTCGTATTTTTTGTTAAAAAAAAAACTTTTTTTTAATTAATATTTTTTGGTTGAAAGTTCAACTATTTGGTTAAAAAATAATTTTTTTGTTGGTAGAAGACTTATTTTAATTGAAAGTTCATTTTTTTCTATGGAAAATTTTATTATTGTGTTTAAATTCTCTTTCAATTACTTTTTTAAACTGACAATTCAAATGTTCCATTTTTGGTCAAAAAGTTATCTTTTTAGTTGAAAATTCGTCTTTTTTGGTACAAATTAATTTTCTTGGTTGAAAATTTAAATATCTTGTGGAAAATTGTTTTTTTTTTTAATTCATTTTTTTAACTAAAAATGGAACTATTCTGTTTTTCATCGTTTTATTAGCAAATTATTTTTTTTTTTTTGATAATTAACTGATTTAACTGAAAAATTAACCATTCCATTTTTAGTTGAAAATTTGTATTTTTTAGTTGATAATTCATGTATTTTGTTAAAA
>CAKNXH010058309.1:70301-112289 GCA_932178445.1 Andricus quercusramuli | reverse complement strand
CATTCATTTCATTCATTTCATTCATTTCATTCATTTCATTCATTTCACTTTTTAGGTTAGAGAAACATTTTTGCATTCATTGAAACATGAACTTATAAGACCTAGAATTTATCAAACCGATACATGAACTTACTACAACTCATCGATTCAGTACAGATATTTAAACACTCCCAAAATATCCCATGAATGCTAAAGTACTGAATGACAACCCTTCGTAAATAGATAGGCATAATAATATTATCGAAATAGTTGGAGCAAGAAAAAGACACGTTTTGCTCCGCAAAACCCTCGGTTCCGAACTGTGTGCATTCTGCAAACTCGGGTTTGACGACTCCTTGCATATGCTTGTAATTTGTTCGGCTTCTAATAACATTCGCAGTAAATACTTTTTTGTAACGCACGCACGAAATGTTCGCTTTTCGAGGCATGTATTGCGTGCGGGAAGTGAACAATTCCAATGCCGTGGTAAAAAGCAGTTATAAAAAGACTTTTTCTAGCTGCTGCGCTTGCGCTCTTTGAGCAAGATTACTTTTTCTAGCTGCTGCGCTTGCGCACTTCCAGCCAGATTACTTTTTCTTGCTGTTGCGCTTGCGCATTTCGATTCAGATTTACTTTCCAGGACTGCCGAAATAATAACCTCACTTCATTATGATTTGACGATTGAGAGACTGACTGTGAGTAGTGAATAGTGATTGGACAAACTCGAAGTGATAAGTTACCATAAATGACTGATAAATTACCATAAATTACCGATAAATTACCGAAAATTTCAGAAATTTCTGGATACCTGAAATTTCCGAAAATTTATCAATTTTCCATGAATTTCCGGAAATTTGGGAAATTTAGCAATTTTCCATAAATTTCCGGAAATGTAGCAAATTTCCATATATTTCTGGAAATTTTGGAAATTTTCAAATATTTGCCAAAAAGCTTTGGCTACCTGAAATTTCCGGTAATTTAGAAATTTTTCATAAATTACCGGAAATTTAGCAATTTTCCATAAATTTCTGGAAATTTTTGGAATCTTTCCAAAAAGCTTTGGAGACCAGAAATTTCCGATAATTTAGCAACTTTTCATAAATTTCCGGAAATTTAGCATTTTCCGGAAATTTTTGAAATTTTCGGATTTTTTCCAAAAAGCTTTGGATACCTTGAATTTCTGGGAATTTTCGGTAATATACATATACACCGGAAATTTCCGGAAATTTTTGGTAATTTTACCATAAATTTCAAAAAATTACCATAAATTTCCTGTACTTTGCTGTACGAGCCTCTGGCTCGTACACCAGACTTCACACTCGTGTGGAACTGCCTACTTTCCGCACTTGTAGCACAATATACTATTTAATTAGTAACAATGAAGACCCAAGGAATGCCTGGTTAAGTATCTTGTCATCTCACGACCCTAACACCGTTAATAAATTTGTACAAATGCTTCATGAAATTTTAAAATTGCGTGCGCATATCTTTTATACCAGTTCTATCTCTTAGAAATTACGTGCCACATATATGTATGACTGTTTTACTAATGTCTTTATTAATTTACTCTCGGATCTCCACTTGCGTAAACCGATTGGTCACTAACAAGTGTTTTGATTTATTTATTTCTGTGTGTAATTGATGTGAATTTTGTACCTGTGTTTCAATAAATCTACTACTACTACTACAACACAATGAAGGTTCATGTATACTCGAACGCAAAACTGAATGCGAGCGGGCGTTCGCATTCAAGGGGCAAGGGTTATACTCGAACGCAAACGCAAAGGCGTAGATACGTTCCACTGTGCTAAACATAGGATGGAGCTATGCTCGTAGTGGGACCAAACGGATATTTTTCGTTGTTAATTAAAGAGCGCTAAATTTGAAAGAGCACCTTGGTCATAAACATTTTGAATTTTCATTTGTTTATTTATTATACGTTTACTCAAAGTATGAGAAAATCGACATTGTCACATAATTATTATTTACTCTTGAAAAACGGTTTGCATATAATGTGAATCACCTTGAATCAACGCAAGAGTGCTCCTAGAATACAAATAATTGGATTATTATATGTTCCAATTATTATAAACAAATTAAATTGACAAATAGCCAATATTTCGTAATTGTGGTTGAAAAGTATTTGTTCTTAGCTGAAAATGCTTTAAATTATGGTGAGAGTGATTGTTAGTCAGAATATCGATAAATTATTAACAATTATAATTGTTATAAACCATTTTTTGCACAAATTTGGAAATTGTAGTTTTTTTCAATTGCGGTGTTCCTTTTAGCTTCTGAATTCTTGCAGATATTCTTAAAAATAATATATGTTCAATTATATTTGTGAAAATCCAACAATCGTTGCTTCTTTAAACAAATGAACTAAATAAATATAAAACTTTGGCACTTTGGCCTGGAAAATATTTTTTTGACTGCAAATCTCTCTAACCAAAATGTAAAGCAGTTATAGTGCAAACAAATTATTTTTCAGGCCAAAGTGCCGAAGCTTTATGTTCACTTATTTAATTTCTTTACAAGATTAACAATTGTTTCATTCTAAGAAATATAATTAAACCTGTGTTATTTTCAAGAATATCTGCATAAATTCAGATGATGAAGGAAAGTCCGAAATGGAAAAACCAATAATTCCAACATTTTCAACAACAATAGTTTATAAATATTATAATTGTTATGTTTTTCTAGAAATTATTACTGACGATCACTCTCACAATAATTTAAAGTATTTCCAGATAAGAAACATTTTTTTAAACAAAAATTACAATATTTTTTAAATATATGAAAATTTCGTGATATTTGAAATGAAATAATAACAATAAATAACAACAATTGCTCATTGTTAATTTTACATATAAATAGTGAATGCTAATGTCCGTAACAAAAATTTAAAGCAGTTTTGGTGCTTACAATTATTTTCCAGGCCAAAGTGTTACATGCGTAAATTCAACAATATGAATCATAAAAATAAATGAAATAAAATTATGGATAAAAACATGTGTTACGTCTTAATCAACATAACTTACCTTATATTTTATTAAATAAAGATGGTTCCTCGTTTTAGATTTTAATGTAAATTAAAAAACTGGGATGAGGATAACTACGGTCTACAGAAATAAATTAATAAGATTTGAATATAAATTAATTAAAGTTTAGTAGGACAATAGCAATTTTACTGAGATGAAGTACAAAAAGGTTGATTTGAGATTAATGCAGCTGGAGTACTCTTGTTTTGGCTTGCCTCTTGTCGTTTAGTTTTAGTCCACCTTAAATAGGGATGACTAATTAAGTAAACGATAGAGGAAGAGAAAGGAAAACGAGAAAGCGAGATAATTTACTACTTACTTATGTCTGGTTGATGTGTTGTACCCTCTGGCCGGAACTCTTTGTGGGACCCGTAGGGGGTGAGTATACAACAATGGAGGCTGCGCTGACCAGGTCAGTGGATCTGGGCCTCCCTCGTTTCTTTGTTACAGGTGGTTTATTGTATTCCGATGCGACGCTCCCGCACAGAAGTTAGATTTGAAGAAGATTTTGACGGCCCGAGTATTTGGGACCGGAGTTTTAGGGTTTCTACGAATTTTGATTGTAGTACTGGGTGTGGTTCTTTAATGGTGGAGAGTCTAAACTAGGTAGACTGGTTGAACTTCTAAAAACTGTGCAGACTCGTTAAAGTCCCTAAACTGACTTCCTGCTTCCAAATCTGCTGTATTTATTCATGAGATCCCTCCTAAGATTCCCGTAGAGGTGAGTGGTATTAGAAGTAGGGATTCATCATGGTTCCAATCATCGTTGATGATTAATTATGTAAATGAGTGGTAGGGATTTAATTATCCAATGGGCATCGAGATTTTTATGTATGCCCATATACGGAAAGTGTCGCAGTAGCTAGGATGCACTATATCCCTTCCTAGTCCAAAGGGTTAATTGATAGGATAGCCAATCAGTGATGAGGAATCGTAATGTGCCCAAATATGGAGAATAGGGCAGTTACCAAATATATGGTATCCCTTCCTAGATGACAAAGGCTGAGATATTCTATTATGTAGAGGGGCATAAGGTTTGCGTGTCTTCTTTGTCAGAGGTTTACCCTCCTACAACTGTCACCTTGATTGGGATATTTATTGCTTTTGTATCGAAGATGCTGGTGTCCCTTGCATAGGCATAAGTAGGTCAAGATGCTTAAATCATGTAGATGAGTAGTATAGGTACCAGCATTTTGTAAACGTATGGGGTTGAGAATCTGGTCTGTTCATAAGGTTGGCTTGCTGATTAATTTATAGCTCTTCAATTAATGTGTGTTTTATGGCTGTGTTAGTTCTGCAAATTTATGTAGCCCGCTCATTTTAGTTTAATGTACTGTATATGTGCTGTAGGTACCAACATTTGGAGGTGTATAGGATTTGAAGATGTGGCTAGTTCTCATGGTTACTTCGCTGATTAATTTATGGTCCTTTGATTATTATGTGCCCATTTCTTGTGTTGAATAGGCGAGATTTTTATGTGTATCGCTTATTTTCGTTTACTGTGCTATGTAAGTGCTATAGGTACCAGCATTTTGTAAGCGTATGGGAAACAAAATGCAGCTAGCTTTTCTGGTTGCCTTGTTGATTAATTTATGTGTTTTTGATTAGCGTGTGCCTGTTTGTTGTGCGAAAAATTGATGCGTACAACTCATCTTGGTCCATTGCTTTGTTCGTTACAAATCCGTTCTTCACGAATGATTTTAACAATGTCGGGTTTGTATATAATATGATTTTGACAATAATAATTGGATATTGGATATGATATTTCAGCTTGTTGTTTTATTAGTTAATATAAATGTTATGTAGTTATAATCAATTGAATATAAATGTTATATAGTCATAAACTATTGAATATGAATGTTATGTAATAATAATATATTGTTTATAATTATATATTATTATTATTATAAAAGTCGCGGGACGTGACACATGAATAGTACTGGTGTCCAGGTATCCAATTTAGAACTAAAATGTCGTTAGTGCATGTAGATATGAATGTATCCGAGTAGCGATGAAATGTCCTATAGAGGATAGAGATATAGAAGAAGAGAATAAGAGAGAGACGCATAAGCTGGATCGTACGCTAACATGTACGCACACCATTCAAATTTAAAGTCCAGCTAAATGAGTATACGCGGATCCATGCATATTCTTCATGCATTGAGTAATCCGACGACGCCTCGTGATTTCTCACGTCTTCCTTATAATCAAATTTAATTATTTTATTTTAACCAAAGAAATCATAAATGCTCTCACTATAAAAATGAAGAAGCATATCAGCATTAAATATTACCTTTTCTTTTAGTTTACTAACTATAATTTATAAAATAAATATAGAAATAGGAATTAAGTAATTTTACGAAGGAAGGGTGTAGAAAGAAAGAGAGAAGAAAACGGATGAAAAGTTGCGCTCACATACACATCTTGGAATCAGGTCTTTCGCTTTCCTATAAACGTAGGGCATTACCACACATACATATGCACTTGTCGGCTCGTGGTCTAAATTCAATGTTCCTCCTTCGCTTTTTCACAACAAATTCACCACTTTAAATTAAGCTGACTAATGATAAATACTGCCATGCATTCTAAAGGAATAACAATATGAATAAAATGCTGAATTAAAATAATCTCCACGGCATTTCCTAATTGTCGATTAAAGGCAAGGAAATGTACAAATCAATTTATTTCATTTAGCGAATTCTATTGAAAGAATTCTAATTGCAAAAACATTATTGCAAAAACCATGTTGCAAATATTCCTGTCGCATATAAATATGACTTCAAATTGCCAAATTGCTGACAACAGCTATGAATAGCGTTCGAGCAATTTGGGCGAATATTGCAGTAAATATTAGTCAGCAAAATTCCATTCTTCCGCACGTTCAACTTCCAAATCATCAAAAATCCCCATTGACCGAGTTCACCACTAGCCGATGAGTTAAAACAAAATTGCAGTCTGAGGAAGAACGTACCAGCAAACAGTACTTCTCTCGGTATCTTTTTCCGAAAAAGTCAAAGTTATAATAGCCCGTCTGCGGTTCGGGATCGGTTCTTTAATAGTTCATCAATTCTATAAAATTCCTAATTTGAAAAAGGAACTAGCCCGACGAGTTTTTTTGAAAATTTCTTAAATACAGAACAATCCGTTTAAAGCCTAGTGCAAAAAGGGAAACGGAATACCGTGACGAATATCACGGAGAAATATCCTTCTCTCGAATCTCAAAACGAGAGAGGAAATTTCTGAGAAAAACTCTGATTCATAATTACCCAGAAAGAAAAATAGAGAAGAGGAGGTTTCTTTAAAGGTACTGCCGCTCTTCTTGCTAGACACAATATATTTCTCTTCTAAGGTAAAAAAGAATATAATATAATATAATAAGAATAATATAATAAAAGAAATAAAAGACAAGAAGTTCATGTGTGTGACGCGCAGATGAAAAGCGGATTTTTTTGAACGTCCACTTCCACGGAAAGCACCAAAAGGGGAGCAAAACTCTCTCTCTCTCTTCCTACAACCAGCCTTCCTGTGAAGTGGTAATATTAAGACCACAAAGGGGTAATGTAAAAAAAACTGTATCATTTTCACATGTTATAAATAAATTGATTGTAATTCATAAGTGCACAATTTAAACCTTTGTCTCTTCTTGGAATTACACCTCCCCAATATTTAAATATAACAAACAATACCACTCTCCGTCTGAGAGCAGAAAAGTTTCTGATCCCTTAATAAAAACGAATTTAGCGTAAAGTTAAATTCGGCAGTTTGTGAAAGCCTCCCGGTATCAAGAATTAACTAAACATTAAATGGACATCAACAGCTAATTTGACGGTACGTAACAAAGTACCAAAGTTTTATATTTGTTTAAAACATCAACAATCGTTGTATTTCACAAATATAATTTAACATATATTATTTGTAAGAAGATCTGCATCAATACAGATGATAAAAGGCAAACCGCAATTGCAAAAACCATAAATTCCAAATTTATGCCAAAAATTGTTTGTAACTATTCTAATTGTTAATAATTTATGGATATTCTGACTAACAATCACTCTCACAATAATTTAATGCATTTTTAGCTAAAAACAAATGTTTTTCAACCGCAATTATGATATTTGGGTACTTGTGAATTTTATTTGTTTACAATAATTAAAACATACAATAATGAAACTATTTTTATTCTGGGAGTACTCTTGCGTGGTAAGAGGGTGTCACTTGTTGGTAACTTTTTGATCCATTCCATTGTAAAAACGGTTATTATTGTTACTATTGTATCACTATGAACTTAACAGATAATTGTTCATAATATTTGTTCACATTCTAGTAATGTCATCCCTGTCGGATATTGCAGAGGCTTACGGTAAAAACCGCAAAAATATGTATAAATTAAAGGTAACTGCAAGTCTTTGATTAGCAAAGCACATGTACAGTCAAAGACCGAGAAACGAAGCTGTACCTAGTTAATATAAAAGTATATGGTACACAGGTAGGCAAAGGTGGGTAGGCAGACTGCAGTAGACACTACAAAATGTGGTAGCCACATGCTTTGAAACGGCAGAGAAATCGCCAAAATGATTTTCCATCTCTGTTTTTTTATCTCGCATAGTACTTCTGTAAGTGGAATTTTCCATTGTTTATAACATTTTTCACGATTAACCAAAACTATGCATCCTATCAAAAAATGATATAAACCAAAGTTCATCTTTTTGAGGTGGACAATTTTGCTTTTCAACATTTTTGTTTACATCTTTTATAGCTCGGCAGAAAAATTGAATTTTGGATGTTTTAAAAAGCATCTTCGATGGATAAAATCAAAACCTTTTGCTAAAAATGGCTGTTTAAAGATCTCGTCCTTTTTTAGGCCTTCACAAAGCCTGCACGATACTACAGACATACACCTTCTTAACCTTCATTTTTACTAGATAAACGTTTATTTTTCAGCCTGCTGGCATCAAAAAATTGACTCGCTTACACTTCCATTTTTACAGATTTTTCTTAAAACTAACCGTTAAAAACAAACATCCATCCATTCCTTATCTCTAAGCCGCACGCTCTTATCGCCTTGCCTTCCTCGCTTCGCCTCGCCTAGCTTGCATGTCCCTACTTTTTCGCATTGCCTCGCTTGCCAACCTCTGTTTTCGCTCTAATACCTACTACTTATCTACTATTTACAATATTTACATCTTACTTATATCTACTTTCTCTCCTATTTGCAATCTATCCGCATCCATCCCCCTTCCTCCTTCCTTCTCTTCATCACCATCTTGCCCAACACTCCCTTCACCCATGCTACTGCCTTTTCTCCCCCTTTTCATGCAACAATACCTCCATGCTTATCTCACTTCTTTCCACCCGAGAGAGCCAGAACCTATTGAAACTCTCCATGCACCCACACCTCATCCTCGCTGTAAGCTCCTGACTTCCTTTCTCTCCTTTCTCACATAAATATTGCGCTCTTGCCCTTGGCATAATCCACACATAGTTCCCGTTAAAACTTGACTCTCTTATTCTCTCTTCCCCTTCTGTCTTCTCTCTCTCCATGCCGTTTTGCTTAACCAAGTCATAAACCTTCCTTCCTTGTGCATCCTTCTCACTTCATCCATCTGCAGTCCATTCATTCTAAAATACCTTTCCTTCTCAGCCTCCATCTTTTCACCCCCTCTCCTGTTCTCCTTCTCCCACCAACACTCCCTAGCCAGCCTACTTCCCCCCTCTTCCAAAAATTTCTCCTCATATTTACACGCCCTGCTCCCTGCTAGAATCCCTACACTCGTTCTCCCCGTCTCCCTCCTGACAATATACTTAGGAGTGTTCCTTGCCAACCCCAGGGTCCACTTTACATACCTCTCCTGCGTTCTATTTACCTCATCACTTTCCTTCCACCCCCACAACTCTACTCCATACAATAGCACACTCATCACTAGCGATTCAAATAATTTCATTCTCCGTCCAAAATCATCTGCGAACAGCTTCTTTCCCAACACCCACACCTGCCTCATTACCACATTTGCCCTCCTCACTCTCTCTTTTATGTGACCATCCACTCCCCCATTCCTCCGAAACACGAAGCCCAAGTACACAAACTCTTTCACCTTCTGCACCTCCTTTCCCTTCCACTTCCACTCTCCTCCCTTATCCCCCCCCCCTTTCTCAACACCATAACCTTGGACTTTTCCGCATTCAGCTCTAACCCCTTCTTATCCAGGTATCTTCTCAACCGCTTCATATCTCCTTTAGGCCTCCTCGCTATTTGCCAGTAACACTATGTCATCTGCATACGCTAGTGACCAAATTCTAACCCCTCATATCCTGACTCCTCCTACCCTCCATTTTTACTAATAAACTTTATATACGTAATGAGGATTTAAAAATTGAAAATGCTTTGTTTTCGAAGAAGAATAATAAGAATGAAAAAGAAAAGTTGGAAATTTAATAATTACTAAGTTTAAAGAAATATTTGCAAATATTAAAATAAATATTACTAAGTACAATCCACTTGCATTGTTTTTAGTCCATTCAAAATATAATACTTCGATTTTGCTATTTTTCTGATATCTATATTAATATGATATTTTTTTTGTAACGCACGCACGGAATGTTCCCTTTTCGAGGCATGTATTGCGTGCGGGAAGTGACCAATTACAAAGCCGTGGTAAAAAGCAGTTATAAAGAGACTTTTTCTAGCTGCTGCGCTTGCGGAGTTCCAGCCAGATTACCTTTTCTTGCTGTTGCGCTTGCGCATTTCGATTCAGATTTACTTTTCAGGACTGCCGGAATAATAACATCACTTCATTAGGATTTGACGCTTGAGAGCCTGATTGTGAGTAGTGAATAGTGATTGGACAAACTCGAAGTGATAATTTACCATAAATGACTAATAAATTACCATCAATTACCGATAAATAACCGAAAATTTCAGACATTTTTGGATACCTGAAATTTCCGGAAAATTATCAATTTTCCATAAATTTCCGGACATTTGGGAAATTTTTCAATTTTCCATAAATTTCCGGAAATTCTTTAATTTTTTCCAAAAAGCTTTGGCTACCTGAAATTTCCGGTAATTTAGCCATTTTCCATTAATTTCTGGAAATTTTTGGAATCTTTCCAAAATGCTTTGGAGACCTGAAATTTCCGATGATTTAGCAACTTTTCATAAATTTCTGAAATTTTTAGAAATTTAGCATTTTCCGGAAATTTTTGATATTTTCGGATTTTTTCCAAAAAGCTTTGGATACCTTGAATTTCTGGAAATTTTCGGTAATTTTTGGCAGTTTTACCATAAATTTCTAAAAATTACCATCAATTTCCAAAAAAATTATTCTTATTGTTTCTCGAATCGAAAATTTCCTGCATTCGTTACAAAAAATATCGTGTGCAACAGGTGCTGAAAGTAGACAGTTGCAACTCTTGTGAAGTTTACAGTACTTGCCATCGGCTCATTTTCGGGTCGTTTCCGGCTTGTCTTCGGCTCGTTTACAGGTCGCCTTCGGCTCGCCTCTTACTCGTACAGCGAACTTCACACTCGTGTGGAACTGCCTACTTTCAGCACTTGTAGTACAATATACTATTAAATAAACAAAATAAAAAATCAGGAACCTTAAGTTTGCTAGGAATTTTGCACTGAGTAATTGAAAAAATAAAAGTGAATCGTTTGAGAATTGCGACTTGCAGCTTCATCGTCCCGCGAACATCCATTCCTGATGAAGCCCTGTGCAGTTGCCACACGGCAGTGGACCACGACGAGTTTTGCTGTTCGCCTCCACTCAATATAACTCAAAAATGCGTTCCAAAGTGCGTCGCGTAGTCGTTTTCGTTCGAGCATGCATGAACCTTAAAGTTCGAGGAAAAGAGCGACTCCGTTGTCGCTCTTTTCCTCCAACTTCAATCTGTTCGCCTTTTCCGCTGAACGAAGCTTGTCTTTTTCTTGCTCCATCTGTTTTTTGATCGCACTTTTCCTGGACATTGATAATTTTTCGACACTTGCTCTCGGTGCCACAATTGATGTTATGGTTTTTGACCAGCGAAATGGTAATCCGCTGGGATTCGAACATCAGGTCTTTTAGATTTCCGGCCTGCTGCTTTTACCAACTAAGCTACGGAGAGACGAGAAGATTTTCTTCACAACTCCTACAAGCTTAATGTCGACGTCATTCAGTCTACTTGCAAGATTAATCATTCCAACATGAGAGTGATTTTTATTAATTGATGTTATGGGTTTTAACCAGCGAAATAGTAATTAATATGATGTTAATGTTTTTTGTCTACTTGGTCTAAAATCAATATTTTTTTAATACTGATTATTAATTTTATGAGCTGTGAAAAAAATCTCTCTAGCTCCGCTGGGATTTGAACACCAGGTCTTTCAGATTTCCGATCTGATGCTTTTACCAACTGAGCTACGGAGAGACGAGATTTTCTTCGCAACTCCTACAAGCTGAATGTCGGCGTCATTCAGTGTACCGTCAAGATTATTCATTCCAACATGACAGTAATTTTTATTAATTGATGTTATGGTTTTTGACCGGCGAAATAGTAATTAATATGATGTTAATGTTTTTTGTCTACTTGGTCTAAATTTCCTCGACAGTCCCTTCATTCGCTTTAATTGTTTTTACATACTCTCCCATTAATGCTGGAATCGCATTTTCCGTATATTTCTTTATGTTAGCCTGAAGATCTTGCAGGAATTTTACGAGGGAGTCTTCAGTTATGTGTTTATCCATGATTTTCCTCTGCTTACGCCGTTGAGTAATCAAGTACACAAACAGAAACACAGCACTATATGACAGGAACGAAATCTGGTTGCACGTGCAAAAATTATTTAGCGTCAATATCTCATCTTCTACTTGACACACCCTTTGTAGAGCTGTGTGTATATGGGCATATCCACGTAAAGTGCTATTTTTTCTAAAAAAAAAAGCCAAAAACAAATCTCAAGGCACACATTTCATACTTTTTTCCTACGTTCTACATACATACAGAAACGTATTTTTCAGCTTGGTCAACATCTTTGCGCATGCGCGCAGTTTGCACAAAATATTGAAATTAATAAATCCATAAAATCAATTAAATGAATGATATTTTATGAATGGAAGGTGAAAGAGGGTTGTTGTTTCTTTTATTAATGCTCAGGATACTTTTCAGTAGTGTGTGAATTACCACCTTCTTGATTTAGAATATACTGGGTGTTTTTGTTAACTTGAGACATCGAAATATTTCAAAAAATACGCATCCTTTGAAAAAAATATCCGTTTGAAAACTTTTTATTTTCGAGGTGGAAAAGCGACTTTGGAAAAATTTGGCCCCCCCCGCCCCACGAAGCAGGAGTGTAAGTAACTTTGTAATTTCAAATTGGAACCCCAATTTTTGATCAGATATTTAGATTCTCCTCTATGAAATACGTAAGTTTTAGTCGAAACTTTTTTTTCGTTACGCGAAAAAAACCCACCCCTCTCTCCAGGGGGATCAAAGTCGCTTTTCCCCCTCGAAAATAATAAGTTTTTATTACGGATATTTTTTCATAGGATGCGTATATTTTAGATATTTCGATGACTCAAGTATTGGAATTTATACGTGTAAGATGTATCACGAAATATTTACTTTCAATAAAGTAAGCAAATAAAATTTTGTTTAACGTTTCATTCAATTTTTGTATTAAAAGTTGGTTAAAAACTGGATCGAATATATTTTTCTATTATTTAACAACAATTTTCAATTTAATACTTTTAAGAAAAATTAGAAATATTTTTTTGAACTCTTCTCCAATTCAATTTGTTGGAAAAGGGTTAATTTATTATATTAATGACAGATTTACTTGCCAAAAGTTTGATAAAAAATTTATTTTTTATTTTTTACTCTAACTAATATGATGTTAGTTTGAAAAAAACTTTAGACCTTCTGAATAGAAAAACCTTTTTGCCAAACAAATATTTTCATACGAGTATTTCGATGGAAACAAGTAATATTTTTCAAATATTTTACCATTTTTTGTAATATTTCAAAATATTCTGAATTCTTGTAAAACAGTTCCAGACAAGAGTTATTCCTTTCGATAAAACGGAACTTTTTTGTGAAACAAACTTTTTTTGTTGGCGTGTAACTTTTGAAGAAAATCCATTTATATACAAATTTTGACTTTCATTTTTACGAAATGCACGTGATTTTTGAGGCACATAATTTTCCTTGCTGGAACGTTTTTTGGCCAACGAAATACAGCAAAGTCAGCAAAAACTTTAATCCTATCTTGATGCGCGCTATTTTCACAGCTGCTGGTGCTGGAGTGGACATTTTCGCTGAAATTTTGGAGTGGACATTTTAGCCTTAAATTGGGCATAACTTTTGCGCGCACTGCAATGTTAACTTTATTCGTGGTAAACTTCTTCGCCCCAACATACTGCTTAATTTCCGTGCGCATAGAAGAGTGTGCTTCAAGTATTCTTGGATTAAATTACGATGATGGAGTGGACATTTTTTCGCTAAATTCGAAATTTTCGATATTTGAATGTGTGATACTTCGATAATTTTAGGAGCACATCTTTTTCCCTTATATGGTGTCAACTGGCCACCAAAATCTGATAAAAAACGAAATATTTTTGACCTGGGTGGTTGCGCGCACTTTCCACAACTACAGACCTCGGAGCGGACATTTGAATGGTAAAAGCGGTGACACGACTTTGAGATTTTCTTGCTGAGTTATAAATCGAAGCACAATGTTAAATCCGTGAAATTTCATAAGCCTATACGCGGAAAAGCTGTGAGCATGCAAATCATTCAATTTGTAGCTGGTGACATATATTACACAGGTATATTTTTGGGATTTTTTCCAACTATTATATGTTGTATTTTTTTAGGAGGGTTTATGTAATGACTGTAAGCTTTTATATCTTTTTCAGAGAGTCTGTCTGTAAATTTTCATCCAATATAACTTGTATTTCAAGTGTTGGTTTGCCTATAATATTACGGTGACAGAAAAATGACACTTTCCGTGGAAACGCCCATACATAAACAGCGTGAAAAATTTTTGTATTTGAGTACAGTTTTCACCACAGAACTGCCGTTACAATTAACAAAAAACCATGATATTCGTGGACCGATGAAAAGCGTGACAACCGACGGCCATTACATAGGCGTAACTCCTCAAAATGTTCACTACCAGACGTTGACGGACGTCTGGATCGCGAATTGTCATAAGTTGAGGATCGCTCTTCTTCAAACCTTTTAAACCGCTTAAATACATACGCAAGAGCCATACTTTCATCATAGGTAACAACTAATAGAATTTCATGCGTCTCCGTAGCAATTTTTCTAAGTTTGAACAAAAATTTGATGGACATGAGCTGCTCGTTTTTCGACATTTTAAGAGCGGAGTAAAATACGACGAAGGCCAGGTATACGTATTCGATCAACAGGTGCTGGAAGGGCACTGACTAATGCTGTCAGATCGCCCATTGTGCTTTAAAGAGGGGACAGTGTAGGTGAGTTACACAAAGTTTCAAATCCCTAGCTCAATTATCAGCTGAGTTATAGGGCTGCAGTTGACTTGCGTCCTATGGTCAAAACCAACGGGGGGCCTAGCCAAGTGTTATTCCTCTCTCTCTTCCCCCACCAGTCGAGTGAGGGACCTGACATGAGAGGATTAGGGACAGTTCAGAAAGGAGACAATTACCTTAAAATTTGAAACCATCAATATACCCAGGCGGAAATATTATATGTATATAGTTTATATATAGTGTTAAGTGTTATATATACTATTCATTCGTTTGATACTTTTGTTATGTAAAACAAATGAATATTATATATAACACTTTACACTATACATAAACTATATATAATATTTCCGCCTGGGAATATAATCATAGTAACTTCTTCTTATAATAGAGTAGCCAGTAACACTTCTGTATGCACTAAAAGTGCAAAGTAGTAACTTTGGCTTAAAAAGTCCGCAAATTCCCCTGATTATGAATATCAAGGTTACTTTTTCGAAACCTGATGCAACAATTTTCAAAACAATTACATTATTTTTTAAGATGAGAATTTTCTAAAATTATTTTCGGAAAGTTCGTGTCAAAACAAAACTTTTATGTCCTAACACATTTTTTATACAATGACCCGTTTTCAAGTGAGAGCGTTATAAACAATTCAATTTGTACGAAAATAGTTGACATATTTGCGGCTGCATATCTCGGCAACTATTGGACTGAAAATTTTCGAAAAAAATGTAAATCATTTTTCAGGGCACTTGCTCTGCAAGGAGAAAAGAACATTTTCCAAGGGAGCAAAAACTTTTAATATATTTAATATATAAGTGTTAAAACTGGTCCTTTTTCAAAAGCTTTGTCTTCTTTAGATTTTATTCTAATTCAATTCAGTTGCTAACTATGGCCTTATAAACAATTAATTGCAAAATAATCTTAGGTCTGTCTCAGCTGCAATTTTACATTTAAGATTTTCGATTTCTTTTAGTTATATATCTGGTAGCTTCCTTCTAATCTTTCTCTTTGTCACCACTCTGAAAACATCGTCCTTTTGTCAATAACAATTGTTATCAACAAAATCGTGGATTTACCGAATCTGATCTCTTCATCTGCATACAAATCAATCCAGTTTAAAAGTGATTCATATAAATCCCAGAAACTGAAAAATTATGTATTTTGTTATATTATTATACATTATTATTTTGTAGTTAATTGTTTATAAGGCCGCCATTAACGAATTATTTGAATCAAAAGAAAATCTATAAGAGACAAAGTTTTTGTTTTATATCTAATTTTAAAAGCAAGTCCATATTTGGTCATGAAAATTGTTATTAACAAAAAACGATTGACATTTTTGCAAAGTAACAAAAGTATAATATTTTTTTTTTTTAACACACCAGCATCAAAAGTATAAAATACTATAGTCGAGAATGCTGCCAGTTCCAAGCCTGTGAAAAGTGCGAAGGTAAAATTAGGGAAATAAGAGGCGAAGGAAAATGATTGAAGCGACGAGTGGAGAGGGAAAGAAGGAACGGGGGGCGAGAACGCAAGGCAGTCAGGCCCCCCGTCGAATTCGACCATAGGACGCAAGTCACCGGCAGCGGAGTTATAGAACCAGTCTGGGAACTTTTGGATGACTCCACATATAGAACCTCATTTTTCTCGAAATCATGACAGTTGTAGTTAAGCGCTTCTGCCTATTCACCACAGCAATGTTGTCAAACGCGTTTTTAAAATTTACCTTACCATAAGTGAGTTAAGAGGATGCGTTTTTCATTCTATTTTTATTGCAAATGCATTTTTAAAAACGCAACTTATACAGGAAAACTGATTGAATCTGGTTAAATAGAAAAAGGTTTTTCAAACATGATGAAGTGTTTTCTTAAAAACTTACAACTTTTTTTTTAAATTACATTGAAAAAGCGGTTTTCAGTTTCCTGCATCATTGCAGAAAAAGTAATACATATTTTGAGGTTTACAGACGAATAATTTGGTATTTCCGCCAGGAATAATACAGAGAAGTTTGAAAAAAATATGCATGTCCTTTAAAATCTGGGTTAAAATTGGCATTCGGGTCACAAAAATTTCGATTATCGATTACCATTGCGCTTATATATTATACTTGATATGCAACATCTGTTTAAAAATGGGTTTCGGCACATCGATTTCTAATCTTGTCTTTAAAATAGTTCAGGTCTTCCTGATTCTGAGAAGAAAGTGATAGAAGTGGCTCTTTTGAACGTTCAAGACAAGAATTATTTGCACTGGAACGGATTTCAACATTCGTGATATTCAGGAGGGTTTCGGGATACTGATTTCAAATCCGATGCACGAATTTTCATATCTGAAATGGCGGACCCAATATGGCGGATAAAAACTGTACAAATAATACCAATTTGAATAAAAAGTGCTAGCCTGGGGTTTGTTGAGACGTTGATTTCAAATACGACGTCCAAATTTCCAAATGACGAATTCAATATGGCGGAAATTATTTGACTGCAAATAAAAAATAATTTGTGCCTTGAAGGGTTAAAAAATAGCAACATCAGTCACTTTTTTCTCAGAATTAGAAAGTACTATACTAAGATAAATTTTGGATTTGAAATCGTGAGGAGTCCCATCTTTGACAAACTAAACGACGTGACGTGACGATTTTGTTTTACAAAGTTAAGTTGTATCATGTTTATGTAATTGATGTTTTTTTATTTTTATTATTCATTACTATTTATTTTATATGTTAATTTAATTGTTTATTTAATTGATGTCATTTTCAGAATTTATTCTTATGATTACTTATCAATCTTTATTTTCTCTTGGTATAATATGTTGTCATGTGACACAGTTTATATTTTAAAAAAGGAATTAATTTTTGATGTAAATATATTCTGGAATTGTATCACATAAGAGAGGAGAGAGAAAGAGAGACGAGGATACTCATCGCTGTATTTTGACAGCTCCAAGAATTTACTAAACTGCAAGGACGAGTTCCAGCCTCCTCTCTACGAAATCTTTTCATCGTAAGGTTTCCAATTATCTCCTTAGGATTTCTATGTCCATCAATAGAACAGGAAAACATATCCAATTGTTCTAAAAGTTGATATTTTACTCTTGACAACACCAATTGTAAACCACTTGCCACTACCAACAATAACCTGTCATTACTCAAGCCACTTGCTCAGCGAGCTATATATTTTACCATCCCAGTCTGGTAAAGCTTCCAAGTAACCTTCCAAGAAGTAACTTTCAAAGAACCAGGAAAATGATAGAATAGTTTTAATTGTTGGTTAACCTAGCTCAGTGTCCGCCGCCAGGGAATACCTCTCCCTTCTGAGTGTAGGCTTCATGTCGAGGGGACTAGCCTTGGGGGTCGAAGTCAATTATGAGAAGACTCGAAAATGCGTAAGCGATCTATTTGCGCTTGAGGCACTTACGGGGGACTCTTGCGTTTGTGGCTCCTACGGGGAACTCCTTTGCTTGAGGCTCCTACGTGGGACTCTTGCTTGGCGGTCGCTGGCCAATTTCGAGTAATGAACATACACACATACATACACTTACATAATATACCAGGGTGTGCTTCGAATCTGTGCATCTAACAGATGACCTTAGAGGGATGGCTCCACCACCATAGCCTTGCCATATTGTCTTCCTACGGCCTGCCAGGGAGGCTGCCGAATGACAGAGTGGGTGAGGATCACTTTGATTCGGAGTACTACCTTGAGAATAAACACGGGTGTGGCACAATAGGCTTTCTAGCTTGAGCGCCAGGGGTGTGACCTCGACCCCCCCCCCCCCCCACCCACATTACAACTAACTATTACCCAGTGGCGTCTCCACAAGCGCCTGGCACCCAGCACAAGACATTGGCCTGTTCTTCATTTGAATAACGATCCAGGTAAGTAAATCTCCACCTTAATTGGAAAGCAATGTCACAAATGGCGCCCAAGATGGGGCATTTTATCTGAGCAAGGCGGGAGAATTTCTTGTTGTTGTCTTTTATCTCGTCAGATGTTAAGAGATCTTAATCTGTTGTGTGATTCCATGAATTTTTCTTTTGTGAATTTTTAAATGATTTGTGTCCCGATATAATAACAATAGGAACCGAAACAGGAACCGTAACAAACAGAGAGAACAAACCTCTCAGGAAGGTGAAGCCAATAACACCTATGCACTTCCGGATTTTCGTTCAGGGAATTTTCGATAGTGGGGGTGCAATCCGGCAGTGATGGACAGAAAGTCTGATGGTGAATTCAGATTATGCATTGATTTTAGAAAGTTGAACGAAGTTGCGAAAAAGGATGCGTGTCCGATGAGGAATATGAGTGATATCCTGAACAAACTTCATTCAGCCCAATATATATTACAAATTGATTTAGGCAAGCTTTTCACCAGATCCCGCTGTCGGCAGAGAGCAAGAAGTGCACCGTTTTCGCTGTTCCTGGGAATGGTTTATATCAATATACCAGAATTCCCTTTGGCCTGTCTAACTCCCCTGCCACTTTTCAGCGTCTGTTTGACCGATTGATAACACCTGAGTTTGAACCTCATGTGTTTGCATACCTCGATATTATTGTAGTTACTGAAACTTTCGAGAAACACATGATATGGTTAGAAAGTGTTCTGGACGTGATTGTCAATGCTGGTCTTACAATAAATCAGCAAAAGAGTAAGTTCTGTTGCGAGGAAGTAAAATATCTGTGGTATATGGTCAATCAGCTAGGCTTTCATGCTGACCCGAAAAAGGCGGAGCCAGTGACCGATTACCTGGTTCCAAATTACTTTCAAGAAGCTTAGACGATTTCTGGGAATGGTTTCGTGTTATCGGAGGTCATTAAGGACTTTGCTACTATGACCGAATGATTATTTCGTCAATTAAAGAAAAGTCGCAGATTTGTTTAGGGCGAAGAGCAGCAGAAATCTTTCGAGAAGTTAAACGTAGCTTTGGCCTCCGCTCCCACGCTAGCACGATCGGACTTCAGCCTACCCTTTACTCTATAGACCGATGCGAATAGTACCGGCTTAGGGGCCGTTTCAACTCAGTGCATTGATAGCGCCAAGCGAGTGATCGCTTATGCCAGCCGAACAATGACTGCCCCTGAAATGAATTTACGGTTACTGAGCAAAAGTTCCTCACAGTGGTTAGGGACGTTCGGAAATTCCGTTCATATCTTAAGGGTTATTTTTTCGAAATAATTACAGACCACAGTAGTTTCCGTTAGTTGTGCAACTTGAAGGACCCAACTAGTGGATTAGGAAGGTGGGCTACACGATTACTGGGAAAACAGGTTACCATTAAGCATAGAAAAGGTGCCTTACATCCCGTGCCAGATTCTCTCTAGATAACCTACACGAAGATGCTCCTCGAAGTATTTTTACAGCTCCAAGGGTTTCCTAACTTAAGGATTTCCATGTCCATCAATAGAACAGGAGAACATATCCAGTTGTTCTGCACGGTGGTCCTGAAGCATGTTTGGGTTGGCCTAAATTGTCGCCGAAAACAGGCTACGCTATTCGATTCTGTAGTATTCAAGCTTTTGAAAACCGTCTTTCCGAAAATCCTAGCTGCTCGTTTTCGAAAATGGCGGCCAAAAACAGTTTTTTTCATTTTTAAAATGCTCAGTCACTGTTGAACCGGTTGATTTCTAAATTTTTTTTTCATTGGGATATGAAAATCGTTCTGATAAAGATATCGACTTAAAACTTTTTTCTACTCAAAGTACTTGAAGTAAGCTTTCATTTTCTTTGCTGAACGTCTCAAGGTATCTAAAACCGGCGCTTCATCAAAGGACATGAAAAAAGTAACTAATTTTGTGAGAGCCCATGCAGGCCGAAATTCTATACCAACAAATTATCGAGACCATGTTTCTGAAAAATCCAAACTTTTAGATGATTGTTACTGCAATACAAATTATGAATTTGATACTACTGATTCTAAAATCGAAATAAAAAGACCCGTTGTTTGGGCTAATGCTACAAAATTACTACAATTCATTTTGGAAACAAGAGACTTACTGGATAATTACACGATAAAGCTCATGATTGATGGTGGTCAACATTTTTTTAAAATGTGCTTGACTATAATGCCTAAAAACCATTTACCTGGAGAAAGTAAGAGAACGACGTATGCAGAAGGTGGATCAACTGCTAAAAAAGCGAAGCTAACTAGTGTTAAAAGACTGATTTTATTGTGTGCAGGGCCACAAATAAAAGAAACATATGACAATATTAATTTGCTTTTTGATTTAACTCAAGTAAACAAGATTGCATTCAAATTAGTCTGCGACTTCAAAGTTTTATTAATTATGAATTGCCAACAAGCTGCTACGTCTATGTACCCGTGTCCGTACTGCTTTGTTACTTTGAAAGATTTAAAAGGCACGGAAGAAAATTATTGGCCTGATCAAATTTCTAAAACTGATCCTGAAATGATCGACGCTCTGATAGTCAGTGATAATTGTTTACGTTTGAAAACGTATGGCGATTTAAAAGATGATTATTTAAAATTCAGTTCATTGGATAAAAAGAAGCTTGCGATGCATAACCACAATACAATTAATCCTCCACTTATAGAATGTGATAGTAGCACGTATGTCATTGAGAAATGTGTTCTTCCCGAATTGCATTTACTGCAAGGGTATGTAAATCATCTTTTTTGAGATGGCCTTGTTCCTCTCGTTGGAAAAGAGAAAGCATTGTTATGGCCCAAAAAACTAGATTTGATCTCCAAAAATTGTCATGGTAAAGTACAAATTTGTCTACAACATTGAAAGTGCACGTATTAATAGAACATTTGAAAAATTGTATACATTTTCTGGATAACGATGGACTCGGTTTATGGTCCGAACAAGCAGGGGAGTCGGTACAACAAGAATTCTTGGACACTTGGGGTCGTTATAAGATTGATTCACTCGAGGATCCTTCGTTTTCTACGAGATTGAAGAAGGCCGTTGTTGAATTTTCGTCAGAGCACATTTAAATATCAACTTATATATTATAACATTGTATCTTTATCATTATATGCACATATGAATAAATTAGAATTTATCAAATATATTTCTCTGTTTATAACCTGATTAATTTCTGTCAGTATAAATAATAAAGGTGGAACCTTCAATGAAAAAAATTTAGAAATCAACCGGTTCAACATTGACTGAGCACTTCAAAAATGAAAAGAAAACTGTTTTTGGCCGCTATTTTTGAAAACTAGCAGCTAGGATTTTCGAAGAGACGGTTTTCAAAAGCTTGAACACTACAGAATCGAATAGCGTAGCCCATTTTCGGCGACAATTTAGGTCAACCCAAACATGCTTCAGGACCACCGTGTCTGAAAGTTGATATTTTACTCTCGACAACTCCACTTGTAAACAACTTGCCACTACCAACAACCACTTGTCATTACTCCAGCCACTTGCTCAGCAAGCTATATCTCTTACCATCTTAGTCCGGTCAAGATTCGGTAGCCGTAACGACAGACCACGCTTCGATATCGCTTTTGACGACCATCGCAATTTGAGAGGGAAGAAAAACGCGAGGGAGACCGTTAACGGCAGAATACGTTGGAAAACCTACTTTCGCTCGATTCGAGTATTGAAGCTGTTTCTTGAAAGAAATTAAAACACATTACATTCAGAATTTGATCATTTTTTATTTGGATTTCAAGTAACCTTTGAAAAACCAGGGAAATCAGGTTGGTTGGAGACTTCTTTCCTCTCTTGACTTTCTCTTCCTTGGCGCCATTTTCGATATAAATGTCATTTCAAAATGGGTCATTCAACTTCCTAGCCTCTAAGGCTTTGCCATAATGTTATTTTCAGTGTTCGCCCCTACGGAATCCCGCTCCTTTCGAGCTAGTTTAATGAAACCAGTTTTTTTCTGTTTTAAATCTCTCTAATTTACTAAGAAAAATAATGCTTAATTGTCAAAATAAAAAATTGAGTGTTGATATATTTTCTTCATTTTTTGTATTACCCAGTGGCGTCTCCACAGGCGCCTGGCGCCCAGCGTCAGACATTGGTCTGTGTTAATAAAAAAACTGATTTATCGGAACAAATAGATGATATTGATAACCCTGCCATAAAATTGTTAAATGAAACAGCAGAAATGACGGTAACACAAGCGTATCTATTCAAATCAGAACCAAACAGAACACCCAGCAGAAAATCGCAACGGCGTTTTGAAAAGCGTGCCGGAACCGACAGGTCTAGGAATTCAAAGATCGACTGGAGGCTGCAACGCAAGAAGCGATGCTACCTACCAAAATTTGAATGCGAATACTGTCGATCGGGAGCGGATAACTAAAAGATTTTTCAGATAAATTATCGCACGGAAAGGTGCAAAATGGTATTTACTGCCGTAATAATAATAATAAAAATACTACCGAATCCGAAGGTGGACAAAAATCCGAATCCGAATGTGGACGAAAAATTTGACACGGAGTCAAATACAAAACAAAACACCGAAGTTAATAACCTCCGCGAAGAACTTTTTTAAGATCAAAAACCGGAACTTGAAGATAAAATAAAAAGCCCAAATCGGCAAAATAAAAATAGAATACTCAATCGACACTTTAAGTTTACGTGGCGAGGAAAAACAGTTAACCATCAAAACACAGATTTAAACTGAAAATGTATACCATTATGTATAGCATTAAGCCATTTCCCTTTCGGGGTATGCGTGACACTACCCGATTCGGGTAGTGTTTCTAGGTGGATAGTTTCTTGTAGTAAATAACTACAAGTGTGGGCTCACCACACCCACGAGGGGCCAACAGCACGCAGTATTCCTGAACGGTCACCCAACCAAGTACTAACCGCACCCAACACTGCTTAACTTCAGTGATTTAACGAGAACTGGTGTGTTCAGCGTGGTATCGCCGTTGGCGATCATGATAAAAGGCATATTTGTGAACTAGAAAAAAAAAACACGTATTCTCTTCAAGAGAAAGATAATTTCGTTGAATTCGCAAGCGATATTAAAACGCCTGATTTGCTTTATGAACCATTATTTCCACCCCGATGAGGATATTGCTCTAAGTGTTGATAAATACACAGGCTCGAATACCGAAAATAAGACAATACTTGTATCAGCATGAATTAAAATTAATTCACGAAAATTTATACCCTAGCCGCAACGTATCCGTTTCTAAATTAGGTCAAAAACGATCATGCGGACCACAGCTATTATCGAAATATGAGAAGTCATATTTCTACCGAACTCATCCAATTCTAATAGCTCACAGAGAAGTAGGGGCTAAGCATATTACTTGCAAGGTGCAATACGAAGCACGCAAGAATAATAATTTTTTTTCTTTTTCTGTTCACCTTTTATTATTTGCGCTATAAATAATATTAGCAAGCGCTTCTTCTTGAGCAAATTCTTTCGTCAAAATTTGTAGTACTCCACAAACTTGTCTCCGCTTACATATACAGGAAAGCACGATTGTTACTTTTCACACACCTTTTTTTTTTTTAATTGAAACTTCACCTAGCATGCTTTCCAAATAGCTAGCGGGGAGCAGGGGTATCAATCAATTTCCACGTTTCTTGGTACTAGTTACTTGAAAAGCTACCCAGTTTAAGTCCCATCAAAAAAATGGGGCAGATGAAGAGTTCCATATTTGAGGAACGTAACGCATCGTGAATCGATAATGAAGCAATAGAGTTTGCCGACATAGTAGGTAATATGCGGTAAACTCGTCTTCATTCTGCCACCAGTACCGAAACGCACAGGTAGCCCATGTAGCACGGAGTGAGGACTCACCTAGCCTACAGCGGGGTAAGCTTTTAAATAGGCGTGCCCAACGAAAAGTAAAGGTATTTCGCACCATTTCCCGGGAAAATAGTCAGGAATTCACCGCAGGAAAATACCTGCTTTAAAGCCATTCAGAATTTGAATTTAAATGCAATTGCTTGCTGTGAATTAGCTAAATATTTTGTTTTGGACATTTTCTGTCCTTTTTCAATATACTTTTTATCTTCTCTTTTTAGTTCTTGAACAGAGTAAATTCTGTTATATATAAAAATGATTAGAATTCTGTATTCCAAAAGCGAATAAATCTTCTCTATCGTACATTGAGTTTAATTGGGCAAAGAATTCAATCTCAATACAGAGTAAATCTAAACTCCAAAGAGTAATTATATCTCGTCAGGAGATTTTGTATGTTTTTCTTTCCAGTAGCTTCAAGTAGAGAAAAGGTAATTCTGCAGAGCGGAATCACCAATTGGATTCCTTAGTCACACTGATGGAAAATCTACGATTCCTAATATGGGGCATAATTTCGGAAGTGTACCCACCTCGAAAATGAAAGTTGTCCGATCGGGCTAAAAATTGGCCCAATTGTCGTCCTATTAGATGGTACTCCTCACACCAAAAATTAATTCATTTTGATAATTATTTATCAAAGTAAAGGGGGTAAAATGTTTGGGTTTTTCAAGCAAAGCCTTACGTTCAAACGTTTGTAACTTTTGTCCTATTGCCTTAAACAAAATTTCGCTTCAAATGTTTCCGATAGATTTTTCCACGAACTTTCTGTTGGTAATAACGATTTTTGAAAAAAATCAAATTTTCGAAAATCAAGAATAAATTTGATTTTTTTCAAACTTGGGCACTTTTTTTTCTTCAAAATAGTTTTAAAAGAAAGCTGAGATTTTTTCCTATGAGATCCCCAATTTTTAGAGTGGCAAATTAATTTGTCTCTGAGTAATAGAACGATACGTAAACAAGATGCCGTGATAGGGCCGGTGGCGCGCGATCTCCCCTAGTGCGCTCAGGCCGAGGATCCTTGTGCAACGCTTTAGTGCCAGTTTCTTAAGTTAAGTAATATTATATGCTGCTAGAATAACTGTTCTCTGCATTTTCAGGGTGAATTAACAAAGCCTGCATTACGGTCAGTGTAAAATTAATTGGGAATATGCTTAAACAATTAGAAGTGAGAATATACATCTATTGAATTTACATTTTTTTTTTACATTTACATTTTTCTTCAAAAACCTGAAGGAAAATTTATTGACTGGGGAGTTTTTGATTTGCTTCGATTTTGCTGAGAATTACGCCTTCATGTTCCAGAATGTAGCGCAATGATAATTTAGCTTATGACACGGTGGCTGTTCACGAGTACCAAACGATGATAGTAGAATACTTGAAAACTCATTTTAGGCCAAATAAAATCTACTATTTCACTGATGGTGCAGGGCAACATTTCAACAATAAGAGTAGCTTTGTTAATCTCCAAGCCCATGAAGAAGATTTTGGTATCCAAACTGAATGGCACTTCCATGGAACATCTCATTGTAAGGGTGCATGTGATGGTATAGGAGCGAATATAAAGAGACAAGCAGTACGTTCAAGCTTACAATGTTCTCCGAAACATCACATACTCACTCTCCATGATTTGTTTCAGTGGGCAAAAAGTAGCTGTAAGGAAACCGAAATTTTTTTCAGCAGCAAAGAAAATCATGCCTTAGCCTCCGAGTGACTGAGAAAAAGATTTGACAAAGCTGTCATGATGCCAGATACATTACAGTACCACGCTTTCATTCCCACTCAAGACGGAAAACTTCAGCTCAAGAAGTTTTCGTCCTCTGAGAAATACGATATCTTCTCGAATGGCAAAAAACAAAAACCGCAAAAGAGGCCTGCAAAGAAAACAACTGTTGAAACTATCGCCAAAAAATCGAAAAGAAAGACAGATAATAGTACCATATAATATTACTAAACTTAAAAAACTGGCACTAAAGCGTTGCACAACGATCCTCGGCGTGAGCGCACTAGGGAAAATCGCGCGCCACCCGCCCTATCACGGCATCTTGTTTACGTGTCGAGCTATTACTCAAAGACAAATTAATTTGCCACTCTAAAAATTGGGGGCCTTATAGGAAAAAATCTCAGCTTTCTTTTTAAACTATTTTGAAAGAAAAAAAGTGCCCAAGTTTCAAAAAAGTCAAATTTATTTTTGATTTTCGAAAATTTGGGTCAAATTTTGATTTTTTCCAAAAATCGTTGTCACCGCCAAAAAGTTTGTGGAAAAATCTATCGAAAACATTTCAAGTTAAATTTCGTTTAAGGCAATAGGACAAAAGTTACAGACGTTTGAATGTAAGGCTTTGCTAAAAAAAAAAAAAAAAAATTGTACCCCCTCCACTTTGATAAATAATTATCAAAATGAATTAATTTTTGGTGTGACAATTGGGCCAATTTTTAGCCCGATCGGACAACTTTCATTTTCGAGGTGGGTGCACTTCAGAAATTATGCCCCATATCTCCTTAGGGATTTGAGTTATAATCCAGGATAGCTGTACAGAGTGCTCCTCGCAATTCTATGTAAATTCCCACTTGCGTCTTAAAAAGAGAACATATTATCCCTTACGAAGGTAGAATTGCTTCAAGCTACATGACCAGCGTATCCCCACTTTGTAATCTACACCACGTGATCACCTCACTTATACAAACTACACAAGTATTAGTGCAAGAGTTTCACGACTGGTTCAAAATTTATTTAAGTTACATTTAACTCAAGGTAACTTTGTGTATTAGAACGATTTTTTGCAAGATTTCATGCAATTTTTGCGCCTAAAAGGTCATTTCACATTCGGCAATAGTAGAAAGGAGAAGTTATGTTTTCGTGAAAGGTAAGGAAGAAAATCATACAAGAAATGTAGAATTTTCTCATTTTTAATTTACTATCCTTATTGGAATATTCGGGTTATAATTTTTTAACAAAATACTTACATTTTTTTATGATAAGCAAATAATCCTTCTTTGCATAAAGGTACGTCGCATTCTTCACACATGAAAATTGTGCTTTTGACTACCCCTTTTATTTTGCAGACTCGACATCTTTTTGGATTTGCAGTATTTTTTATCAAGTGATAAAGGGAACTTGGTTGCTGAATCGTGAAGCTGCTGCTCCTACTCGGAATCCTGAAATTTTCTCCGTAAAATTTTTTTCTTGGACTAAAGTCTCCGATGAGTTGTTGTGCAAGTTTTTTTCTAAAATTTAGTTGCCTGTATCCATGTGCTGAGGTTTGGGGTCGATTTGTTAAATCAAATAAGATGAAGCTGTTTATGATGGCAGTATTAATTGTAAAATGAAAATCATACTTCCACCACTTATTACTAGGACGACCAACCGAATAATAAGCCCTTTTTCGGTCTGCCAAATCGACACCACCCATATTTTCACAATGATTTTTTATTACTAGTGGACAGGAGACTAGATATTGATTTGTTTCAATGTTCTTCGTGGAATCAATCCCTGAAGCTAAGAATGAGATCACGCTTGTCATGCCAAATAATAGCTGTGATATCTCCAGACTGGACGATTTTTGATTCTCCTGCTTTTAACTTTGGAGCATTTCGCACAAGCGAACAGTCGCAAAATTCCGTAGAAAAGTAATTTTCAATTTCAGGAAGTTGAACAATACCCATGTCTTATCTTTAGGGATTGATCGCACGAAAAACACTGAAAAAAATAAAAATCAAGTCTCCTGCCCACTAGCAATAAAAAAGTATTGTGAAACTATGGGTGGTGTCGATTTGGCAGACAAAAGAAGAGCTTATTACTCGGTTGGTCGTCCCAGTAGTAAGTGGTGAAGTATGTTTTTAATTTCACTATTAATACTGCCATCATAAACCGCTTCATCTTATTTGATTTAAAAAATCAACCCCAAACCTCCGCAAATGTATGCAGGCAACTCAATTTTAGAAGAAAAAAAACTAGCACAACCACTCATCGGAAACTTTAGTTCAAGAAAAAAATTTCCGAAGAAAATTTCAGGATTCCGAATAGCAGCAGCAGCTTCACGATTCAGCAACCAAGTTCCCTTCATCACTTGAAGAATTAATTGTTTATCATAATCAAACAAAAATGTAGGTACTTCGATGCAAAAATATAACCTGAATAATTCAAGAAAGGTAGTACATTGAAAATTAGAAAATTCTGAATTTGTTGTATGATTTTCTTCCTTACCTGTCACGAAAACTTAACTTTTCCTTCCTACTATTGCAGAATGTGAAATTACCCTTTGAGCGCGAAAATTGCATGAAATCTTGCAAAAAATCGTTTTAATACACAACGTTACCTTAAATTAAATGTAAATTAAATTAATTTTGAACAATTCTTCCACTCAAAGGTATTTTGTTCAATTTGACATTTTCTTCTTGAGGTTATGTTCTACATGATGGTTTCGTATCATAAACCAGTCACTTTTTATCTAATCTTGAGAAATTCTACATGCCTCATTTGACGATTTTTTACGATAACGGTCAAATGACTAGGCAGAGGGTTAAAAACGTATTTCCCCTACTGAAAACCCATATACGGGACCCCATAACTATTCCTGTACACTTCCATCTCCAGGGAGGAGAAATTTCAGAATTTTTACGCACGAATCAGATGTGGTAATTCCACCACTACGACTCGTCACTCAGCACGCAAAAATTCTATCTCACTCTTACCACAGAGTGAGGAGTCGCAGTGGTGGAAAAGCGACATCTGTTCCGTGAGTAAAAATCCTGAATTCCCTCCTCGCTAAGAAGGCCTGCTGTACGTGCCCCAGATAACAAAACTTCTGAAAATGGCATGATTTGAAAGGTACAGGTTACTAGTTTTAATAAAATAATTATGAAGTCTTGGTCAGTATATGGCTGTCTTTATCATTAAAAAAATCATTTTGAAAAATAACCTCAGGATAAAAATAAAAATGTAGGAATCAGTTAGGTCCTTGTATTTCTCAAAAATTAAAACTTATTACCTTATATATTATTCGAATTATTTCTTGACTTGAAGTTGGATATTGCTATTATAACTTTTGACTGAAGTTATACTCCAAACAAATTTGAATAACCGTGGTATACATACGAGAAGAAAGATTGAATATTCCAACTTTCTAAACAAATAATAGCATTAGATGTATTTTTTGCTCATGTATTCTTCAAACAAAAATTCAGAACCGGGCAACTTGAATCACATCAATAAAAATTAATACTTTGAAAGTGGAAGACTTAAAAATAAAATAAAAAGTTATGAAGTTATGTCAATAAAATTACACAGAGCTACCATAACAGTTTATATGAATATAAACTGGTAAACACAGAACCACAGCGGGACTCTAGTGTAGAAACATGTACTATATACTACAGGGGATATAAGTTCGTTCCCTCTGCAGTCAGTAACAAAATAACCATTTTAAAATGCATTCCTTTGTATAACAGAATTGTTACCATAATGTCGGACTCGATAAGGCCCTACACGAAAGTGTTTCCGGGCCGTACCCGAGATGAGACTGAACCCTTCGAAGGGTCTCAAAGTCCCTCTCGCGCATCCCACGACGAGAACCCTGATCGCCAGCACTATGCCACGGGCTAGTCATTACCAACAATGAATGTAAGACTCTTAATTTTAGACAGGCTTCTAATTATTGTATGCTATCCTCGCTCTCGGCAATCCAGATCCTAATTTCCCTCCTCGGTCTTACTCCCGTAATAATTGTTATCGAGAGACTTCGAAAACAAAAAAATGTCAATATCATTCTTATGATCAATTTAATTTTTCAATTTGGGAGTTTTTGCTTAACTTCAGGGTCACTATCAAACATCAGTCACTAGTAATTATTATACAGGACTCATAGTTTTTTCTACAGAAATGGATAAAGGCTCTAGCCTAAACAACAGCCAGTCATATCCTGCTTTCAGGGTAGAAGCCGACATAGTTTTTACTTTGACAAAATATACGATTTATTATTGTTTAAATATATGAAAAACATTTAATTAATAAAAAACTTTTGCAAACATTTCGTTCTGGAAAGATGATAAAATTTCCCGATGGCACAAGAAATGAAGATTTGCGATACATCATTAATCACTTCAACAGAACTTAAGGTTTGAGATATAACTGTCAATACTTTTAACAGTATTGAGACAGAGAGTTAGGAATTTTGGAATGTAAGTAAGCAATCACGACTAAATGACGTAGTAAGTAGAACAAGGTACCAAGTACCGCCACGTTTAGTGGAGAGGACGCTAGGAAATATGCACATACGCGATAGATTGCATACATGCATACCGCGACACATTTCAGGAACAAAACTTCCATATCACAGCCCTATTTGTGAGCACGGATGCGTAGCCTGTGCATGATCGCCTGTTGCTAAATTGACGCGATGAATTCACTGCGTAGGCGATGTCGGGTCGAGTACATACGGTTAGGTACATTAAGGCTTTAATCATATCTCTGAGGGGATAAACTTCTGCTTCAGGAATCTGTGGCTTCGCTAACTTAAATCCTAGATCCAGGGGTAAGGCACAGCTTTTCAATCTGCCATTCCAAATCTCTCCAAAACTTCCTTTGTGTAGTTTCTTTTAGAGATTTCTATTTCACTATCCTTTCGAGTGAATTCCCAACCTAGGCAATGCTTCATGTCACTCAAGTCTTTTACCTTGAATCTTCTTTTCGGCTTTTACTTGAATTCTCGAATTCTTCTTATTGATGAAGCCAAGAGGATGTCGTCCACGTACAGTGCTACAAGCATCGTGCCTGAATTTCGTTTTCCCATGTAGATACAGACATCCGAATTCAATGGCTTTAATCCAAGTTCCATCAACTTCTGATTTAACTTCTTACGCCATTGATACCCCACTTGCATAAATCCGTACAGAGCTTTCTTCGTAACGTTGACTTCGTTTCGCGTCATATTGAGCTGAAGCATTTTCAAGGTATATTTGACTTATCTATTGGAACGTTTCCTCGATTTTTCTCAAAAATTATTTCTTGCAATGTTTCCTCGAATAATTCACGAATCTCCATAAAAACATCTTTCTCGATGTCACCGTTGAGAAAAGCTGTGGTAACATCCGATTGGTAAACTTACATATAATGTGTGACGGCAAGTGCTATCAGTAAGGACTCGTCCATAAACTACGTAGTCAGTTTTGAGTCATTTTTTGAGTCCCCCCTCCCCCCTCGTAGAATACCGTAGTATTTTCCACTACTCTCCCACCCCTCTAGTGGCTATGTAGTTTATGGACGAGCCCTAATCAGATTGAGCTTAATCGTCCCCTTGGTGTAAAATTTGTTCCGCAATACGATCCGAAAACCGATCATTCTTCGATTTGCAGACCTATCCACCAATTTTCAAGTTTCGTTCTCGGGGTTCCTAGTATCGGAGTTCTTTGAGTTTTCGCCGGAGACTTACGCTTTCCTTTCATCTGAGGTTGAGGGACTTTCCTCCGTCACCTTGTGATTGTGAGGTTGAGAAAAATCCCACTCTCTTTCATTTGGATGCTGGGAGTCGTCAAGTTGACTTGGCTTTAATTGATTGACATGCATTTTTCTAATATTGTTCAGTTTTACAAGGTACGTAACGACACCGAGGCGATCCATGATTCTCCCGGTTAACCATTTAAATGACGAGCTAGCACCTTGTCATTGACTGAGAAAATACGAGTTTTTTTTCTTGGTTATACTTTAGTTGAACCTTATCTTGAGGTAGTAGCATAGAGAATGGCGTTCTTAATTTTTACGCTAATAACCGTTCAGCCGGCATAACCTTCAATACTGTACATATGGTTGATCGATATGACGATAAACATTCTGAAAAACGCATTCGTAAGGATTTTTTTGTGTTCCTGTAGGAGTGTGAAACTATATTTTAAATAATAAGTTTTTTGAACGTCTGCACCACCCGTTCGACGAGTCCATTTGTTCTTGGGTGGGACACGACTTTTTTCACGATAACTGTTAAAAAAAACGAACGACTCAAATTAGGCTTATCAAATTCAGAGAAAAATGTTCAATTTGATTCTATAACACACTCAAAAAATTTGATGCAATTTGCTGAAGTGGAGAAAAAATTATTTAAAAAAAAGTAGGTGGCCCTATGGGACACACTGTATAAATCCCTAGGGTGTGGTGATTGTGAGCAGTTCTCTACACGATTCTTCTTAACTTATTTGTAAATACGCATTTGACAAATAAATTAGGCAAAATATCTTACAGTTGACCATGTCATCAAATATATCCTCAATACGGGGAAGAGGATAATGACCTATTTTAATACATGGATTCAAGGTGACTTTTAAATCAACACATACTCGATTTATACCGTCTTTTCTTATTGTTACTACAATTGGTGATGCCCAACTACGAAATGACATCTTTTTCGAAATATTAGATTTTTTAAGTTTAGTAATTTCCTCAAGAACGTTATCTTCAATAGCATATAGTCCAGGCATTACGTCGGAAAAAAGAGTGAAATTCCGTAATAACTGACAGAAGAAATGTTTTTAATGAGAAAGTTTCGTTGAGGGGTCCCTTTCAACATATCAAAAACTCTAGAACAGATCAGTTGCCAAACCGGGTTTTTTTTTTCGAAAACAGTTCCAAAATTTAGTTTTGCGTGGACTGATAATTCCCATTTCATTTTAGAGCAAAATGTCCAACAGAAAAAAGAAAGAGAACAAAATTATAAGAAAGTTTGTTGAAAAAAATGGTCCGCTATCTTCTATAGCTTTCGAGTTAGGATGTATTGAAAAAACCCCACTTTTTTGGATTTTCGACGAAAAATCACTAGTTGTCAAAACAAACTGTGTTCCTTTGCACCTAATTACTATACGGAAAAGTGTTCCACAGGTGAGTGAAAGTTGACTCAATTTGCTGTGATTTCAAAAAAAGAACAATGTCCTACCTATAATAGGTCATAAGTTATGACCCCTCAAAGTTGGCCATTTTTGCCTGTTTTTACGGGCAAAAAAGTGGTGTACAGTTTTTCCAAAATAAATCAAGTCAGGTTGAGTTTACATTGACTATGCCAGATGATGAAATAGAGTCTATAAAATTCTGCGTAGATCTAAAAAAAAGTCTTTTAGACCTATTATTTTGGGAATTGCAAGGTTTCAAAAATTTCATTTTTTTTTTAAATTTTTGACGAAAAACGTGAAAGTTGTGTTTTTTCAAAATACCTCGTTTCCCGTGCATCCTACGACAAAATTTATATAAAACGAATGAAAGCGGAGTCAATTTGGCGTGATTTGAAAAAAAAAAGAAATGTCCTAGCCCTAATAGGTAACGAGATGGAAAGTGGAAAGTGCACTCTTGGAAAGTGCACTCTTCCTGCATAGAGGCACCTGAGCGTACCGTAAAACAGAATTACGCTCATATTTCGAAGTTTTTTTCCCACGTAAGTATATACATTTTATTTGTCATGTATAAAAGGTATTTTGCGATTGATAAATAAATAATTGTTTATAACAAAAGCTTGCTATCGCCACTTTTGATTAAATTTTTGCCTTTTTTTAGTACTTTCGTGGCAACAAAGTGATTCTAATTGATTGAAAATGTGTGATATGTTTTTTTATCAATAAATAAATATTTTTTATTAATAATTGTTTATAACAAAATCATGCCACAGCCACTTTTGAGTACTTTCCTAACAAAAAAGTAATTATATTTGATTTAAAATGTGATATACATTTTTTATCAATGAAAAAATAGTTTTTCAATAATTTTTTGTAACAATATCTTATAATGAATATTTTTTCTGCATTTAATTCTGTACTGAACTTCAACACACATGTAATTCGCAGTAATTTCTATACATTGTACGTAATATGCTGTGATCATTTTTTCGAATTAAGAACTAGTAAGTAATTGATTAGTTCAAAGTAATGAAACAAAAAATATAATTCATTATTTTCCAAAAATAATTAAAAAAGAAGTAATTATATAAATTCGTCGTGTGTAAAAGTTAAAATTAAGTAATTAAAAATAAGCAGGTTACCAATAATTGGATGAAAACATTATTTATTATTGAATTTGTTAATTGAATGAAGACGGACTTTGGTCATGAGTTTAAAATTGTTATATTATTATTATTATTATTATTATTATTATTATTATTATACCATTAAGCTATTTCCCTTTCGGGGTAGGCGTGACTTGCTCGGTTGGAAAGTAGTGGGATAGGTATATAGGTGTAAAGTAGGTCGTTATATGGTATAAGGTAGATAGGTATATAGGTATATGTGTTATGGTATAGATATTTTAGATTGATCTGGAGTTTTCGTGTTATTTATTCAAATAAAACGTCCACTCCGCAACACTGCTCCGACCCAGGTTGCTGATCAATCTCTCTAGCGATCACCCCAAGTGAGGAGCCTCACAAAATTGTTATGTATGGTTCCCCACTTGGGCCCATTAGAATCCAAGGTCTTTGATTCAGGCATCATTCACTCTATTGTCACTCTGCTTATAAACTATTTGCCGCCACACATTTCTGTCCTGGCATACTACTCTAGCTTCATTTACGTCCATGCATTTCTTCATGCAAGCTCTTCTGTTCCTATGACTTCTTATGTCTCTTCGGATCAATGTCTCATTTACAGATTCTAACCATTCTTTCGGCGGTCTACCTCTGGGCATTCTGCCATTTACTTTACCTTTATATACTTGCTTCGTCAGTCGTTCATCTTTCATTCTTTCAAGATGTCCGAACCATCTTAACTGATTTCTTTCCCATATGTCAACTAGCGTGTCTCCTGTACCACATTCTTTGAGGATTATCTCGTTTCGGACTTTGTCCATCAGTGTTTTTCCGCATATTATGCGCAGAGGTTTCATGCCGATCGCGTTGATTTTACTCCTGTCCTTTTCTTGACAGGTCCATGCCTCGCTACCGTATAGTACAGTTGGTACGAATATGGAATTATGTATGGCCATTTTAGCTTTTTTTGATATGTTTTTATTCGTGAGGATGGATCCTGCTCTACCGATAACCTGCTTACCCTTATTTATGCGCCTATCTAATTCCCCATCTATTTTTCCGTCGCTAGTGAATAGACTACCTAGATATACTTACTTGTCAACTTGTTCTAATCTCACATCATTTAGGACAATGTTGCATATTGTTTTCTCACTTTTTCCCTCAAAAACCATGACTTTCGTTTTATTCACGTTAATTTTGAGGTCCATGTTCTTCATGCTTGTGTTAAGTTTATTCAACATTCTTTGCAAGTCTTCGACTGATTCTGCCATAACAATCTTGTCATCTGCGAAAGCCAACCCACGTACTTTGACGGTTTCGAGATCTATACCTTTTTCGTTGAAGAGGGCAGTTCTTAGACACTTATCCATGAATATGATAAATAGCCACGAGGACATAACGCATCCTTGTTTCACGCCTTGCATAATATCGAACCAGTCACTCAGTTTCCCATTTACCCTTACACTTGCTTTACTACCCGTATATATTGTTTTTATTGCTTGTAGGAGCCCTCCATTCACTCCATACTCTTTAAGGACTTCCCAAAGTTTACTTCTATTTACCGTGTCGAAAGCTTTTTCTAGGTCAATAAATGCACAGAAAACTTTCTTTCCTACTCTCAAGCTTTTTTCTGTGATCTGTCTTAGGCTAAATATCTGATCTGTACATGATCTTCCTGGCATAAATCCACTTTGGACTTCCCATATCTTCTCTTCTGTAATTTCCATTACCCTACGAATAAGTATTTTTGAGTATATTTTACTTACGGTACTTAGTAGGCTGATACCTCTGTAATTACTGCAGTTGCTTTTATCTCCCTTTTTATATATTGGTACAATAATCGCCTTTCTCCAATCGTCTGGGACTTCTCCTGTCTCGAAACATAAATTTATCAATTCGCACAACCTGTGAGGTATGTACTCGCCACCGTATTTAAGCATTTCAGCGCTAATACTGTCTAAACCAGCAGCCTTACCGTTTTTCAAGTTCTTAATTATATCTCTGACCTCAGTGACACTGACTTTTTCAATTGGGTTTTCTAATGCATTATGTTCAATGTCGTAGTTTTGTTGCCCTATATCTTCACCTCCTAATAGTTCTTTAAAAGAATCTTTTAAAGCGTCTACTATCCCGTCTATATCATATAGCATTTCACCTTTGCTGTTTCTCATGCTAAAAAACTCTGTACTTTTACTTCCCTTCATCTCTTTAAATAATAGTTTCATAATTCCTTCAAAGCAGTTTTTTATTTTGTTCTCTTCTTCTGTTCTGGTTTTCTCTTTACTCTCTTTGACTAGACGTTTAATTTTCCTCTTTTTGTGTCTGTAATCATTTTTGAGTCTATTTCTCTCCTCATCGCTAAGACCTGTCATGTTCAACGTTCTTTTGTACGCTTCTTTCTTTTCTTGTTGGGCTGCCGCAATTTCATCGTTCCACCACGCATCGCCAGACTTTTTTCCTACCCTCGCCATACCACACACTTCAATCGCAGTTTCAACAATGGTATCCCGCAATAAAGCCCACGCACCTTCTACATCTTTGTTCCTTTCAAGCGACTCCCAAATTGCCTTATCTATGCGTTCGTTTATCTTATTCTGAAAATCTATTCGTAATTCCGGTTTCTGTAAATTTTCGACCTTGATTCGCGTTTGTTTCGTTTGCTTGGTTCTCTTTCTTCTCCACCCCCGCCCTAAGTTCATCCTGGAGACTAAAAGGTAATGATCAGTATTGCATTCGGCCCCCCTCATGACTCTTGTATCTGTAACTAGTTCTCTTAGTCTTTCATCTGCAATAACGAAGTCAATTATACTGCGGTTATTTCCTTTACACCAGGTGTAAGTATGGATCATTTTATGTCGAAACCAGGTATTTGTAATAAATAGGTCCTTCTCTAAGCATAAGCTAACTAATTTTTCCCCGTTATAATTTTTTCTTGTTGGATCCCCAAAATTACCTAGTACCCCTCCTGTATCTGTATCCTGACGTTGGACGCCGACCCATCCGTTCATATCTCCTAACAAGATTATTCTTTCACCTTGGTCGCAAGTACTTATTGTATCATTTAAAGTGTCCCAGAAGGCGTCCTTAACTTCCCTCGAATCGCTATCAACTGGTGCGTAGCACGCTATGATAAATAATCTTCTGATTCCTACCTTCATTCTAGCCCATAGCAATCTGGGTGATACAAAATTATGCTCTATGAGATGCTGTCTTGCTTTTTCATTCATAATTAAACCGACCCCTTGACTACGATGTGATTCGCTATCTACTCCTGACCATATTTCACAACCGCCTTCCAACACCCCATTTTCTATTTTTATAAATTCGCGACCCTTTTTCTTCGTCTCAGGTACACAAAGAATGTCTAGTTTCCTTACGTGCATAGTTTCTCGTAGTTCTCTTATCTTAAGATCATTCACTCCTCTAGCATTCCAAACACCCAGTCTCCATTCATCGCCCGAAACACGACCTTTACGTTTACCGTGTGCATGCATTTGGTCAATCCGAGTTTCAGTCCTTTCCGAGGCTACTTTATTGTTTGTATTATTCATGTTTAGATTGTACTCGCAACTATCACCTGTATGCGCGAGATTTGTTTTGCGAGTCGAAATCATGTCCGAATTAAGCAGTGATTTGTCTCATGGTGGAGTCAATCTGTAACGTCAGTCCCACCAAAACTTCTGTTACTGGGGGAGGGGGGCGGGGGGATAAGGACATGAGAAAGGAAGCCGAGAGTCTCAATAGGTGGGTGATTTATGCTGATAAGGTCACCAGCCTTAAGCAGCGTTCTATTAGATAGGAGTTGATATGTTCCCGTTTGCCGATTGCCGGCCGACCATATTTTGAAACTTTTCTTTTAAAAATTCTTTTCCTATTTTCAAATAAACGACTGACTTCTGAGAGTACTTCAAAACGACTGATTTTGAGAACAAAGGGGCGAACTCGAGAGAGTCAAATAACACATGCGTTTCATTCCCTCTCTTTCCTTTTTTTTTTAAGTTTGACCGTTGAAAATGCTGAGTGTTTTAAGATTTAGTAAATACTTTCGGGTGCATAAGAATGAGAACAAAAATCTGGAAATCCTGCGCAGTCCTGGATTCATTGTAAACAAATTTTTGAAAAATGAGTAAAATATTATTATAAAATTCAGTAGAAAGCATTACAGCAATCCTTGAAAAACGAAATTCCTTTGAAGTCATCTAAATCAATTTAAAACATTCACGCGCATTGAGTGCAGTTCTACTACGAATAAAATTCCTGGTATAAGTTCTTTCAATCCGACAGAGCGAATTTAAGGTATCTAAAAATTCCCCCCCCCCCTCACCCTATATAAAATATGGGGAAAAATTGTATTTTAGTAAAAATTAATATAATTTTTTCTTTTAAATAAATACGCATTCGCACAATACCCGAGAGATCGAGCGAGTAAAAGATGAGCGTTATAGATTTTTAAGCTTGGTAAAATTTTCTTAAGTGACTGTATTTTTATGACCTGCGAAGACGAGATGACATTCCACGGGTGGAGGGAAAGGGGATGTGTAGCGCGGGACCCTTAGACTCACGTTTTCGGCAGCTGCAGCCGAGACCTAGACTATAGCCTATTCACTAGTCAGTATAGTTTACTTCTCGCTGAAAGTTAGAAGCTAAACTGTGGAGTTTCAAAATTTTCGTGAGAAAGTGGTTTAATTTCGGCGAAAATTCGAGATTTTTGTGAGAAAATGTTTTCATTTCAGGAGTAATATGCAACTTTTGTGAAAAAGTGTTTATATTTCGGCAGAAATTCGAAATTTATGTTAGAAAGTTTTTTTTCCCCGGCGGGATTTAGAAATTTTTGTGAAAAAGTGTATTTTTGGGCGAAAATGGATCCAGATTTGTGCAGTATATGTGGTGAAACATTATCTGTGGGAGAAACTGTAATTGTGAAAAAGAAAGCGATAAACACTTTATGTGATGCAAGTCGTGTACGAGAGGATAAAAACGATGCTAAATGAAAAGGATTGGAAGCTTTAACCGTGCACACTACATGCAGAAAGAGTTATATGCATTATCAAAATCTTACTGCTGTAAAAAAAGAAAGATCATCAACACGAATAAAAATGGAATATGTGCCGGATCAGTGCATTTATTGCCTGGAGGATTCATCTGAGAAATTTGCTGAAAAAACGAGGAGAAAACGAGGAGAAAACGAGGGAGAAAAACTTCAACTGATTCTGTTCACATTTTACAGAAGGAAGGGAAAATATCGTTAATTGAATGGGCACAACAGAAGGGGGAGGATCCAGTTGCACAGAGAGTTGCACATTTCATAAAGAATGTATCCGTGGACGCAGAGTTGAAGTATCACCATTCTTGTTATTTGAAGCATGTTATTGCTGCTCCAGCTGGTAAGCCGAGCTGTCGTCCTATTGGTGACGAAACTCTCAAAGCTGTTGAATTTATTTCAAATTATATCAGGGAAAATTCTGAGGATGTCAATTTTCCCTTCGCGAAATTCTTAGCATGTATACTGATTCATATCCTTCAGAGAGGACTATATGTAAAGCTTTACTGCAAGAATTCGAGACAGAAATGATTCTGAGGCAGCCTTTTGCTTCTGAAGGACCCATTTTATCTTTCAGCAATGTTGGACGTGAAATTTTATCCCAAAACTTGTATGCTAATAGACAGTTAAATCTAGAGGAGGAACGGAAGAGAATTATTATAACAGCTTCAAACATTATCAAGGAACCATGTAGATTAACTGTTTGTAATACTAACACTTACAATTCTCCTCAAAATTTTTTAAAAAATGTCGAAGCTGATGTACCTTCCTACTTAAACCTGTTTTTAGATTATTTCATTTGTAAAGATAAACGAGGAAACTCCGAAAAATGGAATCGAGTGAAAACTGCATTAGGTCACCTTTTGCTTTCGGCTGTGCGACCAAAATCTTTTACCTCCTCTTTAAAGCTGGGGCTAGCAATTATGTTGCATAAAAAATATGGATCCCGAAATTTGTTAGACACGTTATCAAGCCTAGGATTCACCTCCACGTATGCTGACGTGGTACAATTCGAATCGTCAATTCTAATGAGTTTGCAAAAGCCCAAATTTTCCAGTGACTTTTTTTCCCAATTTGTCTTTGATATCGTCGATCACAATTTGTGCACTAAAGATGGACGCAATACATTCCATGCAATGGGCGGAATTCATTGCATCACTCCGTCGAGCGCAGTGCAGGCTTTGGAAGATATTCCGAAGTGTACAGTTGTTTCGAATACGCAACTTCTTGAGCAAACTGGCGTTGGATATATTTCCCTCATGTCTTATCAGAAGCCAAATTCGGTAGGCCAAATTCGTTACTTCCAAACGATTTTTTGTGGATTTACGCGAAATCGTAAAATCCGGAGCGTATACCAGGATGGAATGGCTTCATGGAAGGGCTGACTGCTAATCTAAGTTATTCTAGATCACGAATTTTTTGTCTTCCTTTCGTTAATGCCCCACCAAGTGATTACGACACAATATACACCGTTCTTCGAACTGCGCTGGAAGAAAACAAATCTCTGGGTCATAAGCATTGTGTCGTAACATTTGATCAACCTCTGTACCAAAGAGCTCGCGACATAATAGCTTCTAGTGCAGTAGATTCCGATTTAAGGTCCATAATTTTAAGACTGGGACCATTCCACACTATCATGTCTTTTTTAGGAACAGTTGGTTTCATAATGGATGGCAGCGGCTTGAAAGAAGTCTTGTCGGAGTGTTATGCTCCTTTAGCTGAAGATAAAATGTTAGAGGGACATGCATATGCAAGGGCAGTAAGAGGCCATTTGTTGCTACACTTTGCTTTGGGGAAGATTATTTATTTTGTCTTCCACCGCATTGACTGACGAGGAATCTAGCGCAGTGGAAGAAATTATTGAAAATGTTGCAGACGATGAAATTTTTGAGAAAATAAATTCAAATGATTTCAACATTATTTTAAATAAATTCACAAGTCGCTTAAATGAAATATCGCAAAGTGGGCCAACTGCTAAACTTTGGGCTCGATATTTTGAGATGATTACCATATTAAAGCAATTTATACAGACTGAAAGATCTGGTGATTGGCAGCTGCACCTGGATTCGATGCAGAGAATGTTGCTGTACTTCCATGATAGTGGACACTTTTTATATGCCAAATCAGGGAATCTTTATCTTCAGGACATGCTGAATCTCACACAAAAAGCGGAAGACGACCCTTTGGACATAGAGCTTCGGCAATTTATGAAAGAAGGATTTTTCACCATCCGACGGTCCAACAAATTTTGGTGTGGAATCTCATCAGACATGACAATTGAGCAATACCTAATGAGGCAGATTGTTACGGGGGTAATACCGAGGAGGGAAATTGGGAGATTGGAAAACCGAGAAGGGGGTGAGACACATTGAAATAGGCAAGGGTTCATAAGTAAAATTATTTAATTGGCTTACAGAGCGTAGTTGTCGTATTCTCGACGAAAGAAACAATCGTAGAATAGTGTCCCCAAAGGACGAAGGAAATAATCGTAGACTAGTGTCCCCAAAGGACGAAAGAGATAATCGTAGAATAGCGTCCCCAAAGGACGAAAGAAGCAGGCGTAGTATTCCGAAAACGGGTTCACCCACGAACACTGAGAGAGAGACTGGCGGCACGAGCGGCGAGTCCCGCCGTCGGCCACACGTTCGGGACCCGTCGTGGGTTCCCGGACGGGCTCGGCTGTGGCCCTCGTCGCCCAT
>CAKNXH010058309.1:51999-69901 GCA_932178445.1 Andricus quercusramuli | reverse complement strand
CCGTCGTGGGTTCCCGGACGGGCTCGGCTGTGGCCCTCGTCGCCCATACCGCCAAGTAACCCCCATGTTACACCCCCCCCCCCCTGTAATGGGGTTCGGTTTATATCCCGCAAATGGGTATATGCCCCTTGTTAATTTTTGCACATTTTTTACAAGTATATATAAATTAGTCTTCGCTTGAATATTTCAATTATAAGATAGTTCAAGGCTTCGTTTTCTTACAATAGTCTCTCGCTTATGTAAATCGATGCGGAAAATATATATACTGTTTTTGGTTTAAATTTGCGTACGAAGGCAAATAACGGGTACAAACGAATACTACTCCTGAAAGTCTCGTACGCCGAAAGATTGAGAAAAATAGAAACATATAAAAAAAAATAAAAGGCTTCAGATCGTGATCGGAAGAGAAAGTGTCCAATAATAATTTTTTGAAGTGGTCAGATTATTTTGAGTCACCAAAACTTAAATACGTAGTCCTTCTTAATCAAAAAAAAAATTTTACTTAAATCGGAGTTTCTTATCCCGACAAAATTCGACTCGTAATCTGTCAACGTAATCACACATCATTCGACCTAATATCCTTACTCTTCTAGATATTAAATTATAACAAAATTAAGAATATAATTATAAGTTTGCTTTACAAGCATTTGGCCATGATTATCAGTAGCGCCATCTGGGCCACTAATTTGTTACACTGCTCCCTCCTTCTCAAGTTCCTCCTGAACTCTTCCCACTCCCTCTGTCTCTTCTCCCGCAGTTCCCTCCATTCCCTTTCAACCTCAATGGCTAATTCCCTTTCCTCCCTTTCTCTTCTTTCTCTTTCCACCCTTTCCTGTTCCGTTCTCCTCTCCCTAAATTCCCTAGCGCTTTGAGTTCTCTGTTCCTCCAATTTCTCGTTCCTTCGCCTGCCTTCCTCTGCCGCTTTCCTCCTCAGTTCCTCTTTCTTTTTCTCGAACTCTTCAGCGAACTCAAGAGAGTGTTGGCGCGCCCTTCTTTCAATTTCCATTGAGAGCCTGTATAGTTGGTCCTGGAGTGTTGTGGTTTCTTGTGGATTGGTGTCTGGTTGTGGCGTGGTATCTGGGTGTAGCGTCGTATCTGGCTCCCTGGCGGACTGTTTTTGCACCATCTGTCTCACGTGACGGTGCGGGTGGTACGGAATATCTCTCTCGGGAATCCCTGCCTTCCTTAAGCTTAGCCACTTGAGGGCTTTGCAGTTCTCCGCGTGCTGCCTCATCGTCTGTCCCTCCACCTCCCTTTGGCAGAAGTGGCATTTAGGGCCCTCCATGTTCTGAAACATAAATGAGTTCTGTCCCTGAATTGTCCGGAGTTGTCCTTTTGTCTTGGAGTATGGAGTTAGTCACCTTTACTTATATTAACTATTATATTTAGCCTTTATATGTCTTATTTTATTCCTGATAGCCTTATTGTTCGAAAACGAATAATTTATCTAGTTCCGTTATGGTTTCCTGATCTATGTTTATCTCTATTTCGTATTCGATATTTTTTGTCTCTGTATGAACTTTTTTTGGTATTTCGATGTTTAATAATTCCTGTATTTCTCTATTTATAAGTTCCCAATCCCCCTGTATGTGCGTCTGTCTTTTGGGGTCTGGTGTTGTAAAGTTTTGTTTTAGTCTATATGGTCTGTTATTACAAAAGGAGTCATGGATGACGTAAATAATTCTAGGTATTCATTTTTTGCAGAATCGGCATTCTATTCCGTCTTGGTTTCCCTGTATTTTGGTTTTCAATACTGAAATTGCTTCTTCCATTTTGGTTTCTCCGTTTTTCTCCATGTGTCCCTTATCCCTGTCACAGAGAAAATTCTCTTTTCATTATTTAAGCCTTAATATTATCATCTAAATTTTCCAATTTTAAATCGTTTATATTGAATTCTCCTATGTTTTTTCCTTTTAGGTTTTTCAGTTCGTAAATTGTACGGGAGATTTTTCTCTTAATGATAAATGGGCCCTCCCAATTTTCAAAAAGTTTGCCTGTTTTTTTATTTGCGATATTTGATAATTTTGTTACCCTTTTTAAAACTCTGTCACCCTTCTCGTATTGTATTTCTCTTCTCCTTAAATTGTACCTACTTGCTTGTTCAACGTTGGCTTTGTCCAAATTTTTCTGTACTTCCTCCTTTATTATTTGTAACCTTCTTAGTCTATCTGTCCATCTGTCTATACTTTGGAACTCTATTTCGTTATCTGTTTCTAGTTCTCTTTTTAGGGATTGGAGTGGTTCTAATTCACGGCCTAGGTTTAAAAATGCTGGGGTAAACCGTGTTGATGAGTTTTTGCATGTGTTCATTGCGAACTGTAGGTCATCGATATTTTCGTCCCAGGTGGAGTGGTCGTTATCCAGGTACGCTTTGATGATCTGTTTGATCGTCCTATTATACCTTTCTGTCGGGTTTGCTTGGGGGTAATATTTTGGTGTTCTGGAATGTCTAATGCCGAATTTGTCTGTCAAGTCTCTTATTGTTTTATTTACAAATTCCGTGTCATTATCGGTGTGGAGAATTCGCGGTGTTCCCCAACGCGAAATGACACGTTTATGGAATTCTGACTCTATCGTTGTTCCGTTCGCTTTTTTAATCGGTATTATTTCTACCCATTTTGTAAATAAGTCTACAAACACTAGAATATATTGGTTTTTTCTCTTTTTTGAAATCGGTAATGGTCCCATAATATCAGCTGCTACCATGGTCCATGGTTCTTCGACGATTCTTTTCCCCATTAATCCTACTTTACTTTGGTTACCCGGTTTTACTCTTTGACAAGTCTGGCAGTTTTTTACGTAATTGATAACGTCCGAATATACCCCTGGCCAGAAGTAATGTTCGGAAATTCTCGCGTAAGTTTTCTCAGAGCCTAAATGTCCTGCCTGTGTTTCATCGTGATTTTCCCGTAAAACTTGACGTCTAAGTTTTTGGGGTACGACTAATTTCCAAGGGTTTGAGTCTGGTAATAGAGTGGATCTAAGTGGGTCAGTTCTATAAAAATAGAGTTGCGAATCTCTGATTCGCCATTTTTCGTGTTCTTCGGGTCTTTTTGTCACTTGTCTGAATTTTGTAGAGTACCAGTCGTCTGTTTTGTCATTTTTGTCCGCTTTTGGTTTTTCTACGCTACTAGCTAATGCAAACGCTATGTTATTGGTTGGTTCTCCTGATCTCGAAAGGGCATCAGGAACTAGGTTTGAACTACCTTTACGATATATGACTTCGTAGTCATATTCTAATAATTCTAATGCCCATCTGGCTAGTCGGCCAGTGGGATTTTTCAGGTTATGGAGCCACTTTAACGCTAAGTGGTCCGTGATTACTTTGAAGCTGTAACCTTCTAAATATGGCCTGAATTTTCGTATGGCCCAAACTACCGCTAGGCATTCTTTTTCTGATTCCGAGTACCGAGATTCTGCGCCGTTTAGGCTTCTACTCGCGTAAGCGATTACGTAATTTACACCATCAATTGTTTGTGTAAGTACGGCTCCTAACCCTGTATTGCTCGCATCAGTTTCGAGTAGGAAGGGTTGCGTAAAATCTGGGCAGGTTAATATAGGTGCTGAAGTAAGGAGATCTTTAATTTTTTGGAAAGCCTCATCTTGTTCTAACCCCCAATCCAATTTTTTATCTTTTTTCAGTAGTCTGTTCATCGGTTCAATTATTTCGGCAAAGTGTGGGATAAATTTCCTGTACCAACTTGCCATCCCTATTATGCGTTGTAATTGTTTAATATTTTTAGGCTTTGGAAATTCTAGAATTGGTTGTATTTTTTCATTGTCTATTTGGAGTCCTTTGTCGTTAACTTTAAAACCTAAGTATTTGATTTCCGAACAGCCGAACTCGCATTTGTCCGGACTGATCGTTAAATTTGCATCATTGATTTTATCTAATACGATATTTAAATATTTTAAATGGTCTTCGAAATTTTGAGTCACGATCACTATGTCGTCTAAATAACAAAAAACGTTTGGCTTTAAATCTGGAGTGATGATTTTATCCATCAGCCTCCGGAAAGTGGCTGGAGCATTTGTTAAACCAAATGGCATCCTTTTAAATTGATACATGCCTTTTCCAGGGACTGTGAATGCTGTAATTGGTTTTGAATTTTCTTCTAATGGGATTTGCAAATACGCTAATTTGAAATCAATTTTTGAAATGAATTTTGCTGATCTTAGTGTGCCCAGTATTTCTGTCATGAGTGGGATTGGGTAGAGGTCTTTTTTGTAATATTGTTAACTTTTCTAATATCTAAGCAGAATCTATAATCTTTCCCTGGTTTTTTGATCATAACTATAGGATTTGACCAATCTAAACAAGAGGGTTCTATTATTTTCTGTTCCAATAATTTATCAACTGTTTGATAAATTATTTCTTTTATTTTTGGGCTCACGTGGTAATATCACTGTTTTATGGGGTCGTGGCCCTGCACGTCAATTTTATGTTTTATTAAATGAGTCGCCCTATGCTCTTTTCCCTGGTGAATTTTTATTTTGTTCTCTAAGAGTTTTTCTAGTTGGGATTGTTGGGTTTCGTTTAGTTCAACAATACCCTCGCAATATTCTGGCGAACCATAATTTTGTTCGTCGATTTTTCCTAAGGTATCCGTAATATTATTTAATTTAACCGCTTTATTTTTAAAATGAATCCATTGATTCCTATTATCCCTTTCTGATATCTCATTTACTTTTTGAAATCCAGTTTCCGATTTTTTTCGGTTGGCAACTTTGTTATCTTTCCAAAGATTGACATCGCAATTTTTGTATTTGTTTTCGTATTCGCTATTAGGATAAGTTTTTCCTGAATTAATTTTCATGCCCTTTTTTCTAATTCTAGGTTTATTTAAATTGAATGAGTCTTCTATGCACGAATCGTCGCTAGTGTCGGGGGTGGGGATGCTCTCTAGGGGTTGGAATTTGTTGTTCGTAGGGATGTTCATTAGGCTTGGGATATATTTCATAGGATTTGTTACAGGAATTTGGGCGTTTTTGATTTTTGGGGATTGGTTAGGATTGATAGGGACTAGGGGGATTTCGTTATCTTTTACAGTTGGGTTACTTTTATTAAGCTCTCTTGTGCTTTTGAGGTTAATGCTACCTCCGAATTTCGGTTTACCATCTGGATTTCTATTTTTTTCTTTTTCAATCGCTGGTTTATCTCTAAATTTTTCGTTTTTCGCTTCCTTTTTCTCTTTTACTTCAATGTCAGGTTTAGTTTTATTCTCATTTATGGGGAGTGGTAGTGAGTTTGGATAGGTTTCCATTGGGTAGTAAGTGGGGGGACTCCCTTGTATCCACCAAGTTTCAGAGTCATAATTTAGGGTCATCCGTAGGGTTTTTAGCATGTCCGTGCCTAAAATGCCTACAGAATTTAATTTTGGTATTAACCTGAACATAACCTGTTTTGTGTGTATACCGATTCTGATTGGGATTACTACTTGCCCAATTATGTCGACCATTTCGCCATTCGCGACCATTAATTTTCGCGAGACGGGTTTAAAAATTGAAAATTTTGAATTCTGGATTTTTTCCAGTAATTCCTTGCCAGGGTACGAATGTGTGGCACCTGTATCTACTAAAATTCTAAATAAGCTGTCTTCGAATTTTGTCATTAGATGAAAACGTGTTTCTGTTATTTCATCTTTATCCGAATTTAAGATTTCCGGCGTTTCGGTGCTAGGTTTTAGTATTTTTGGCCCTAGTACCCGCCCTTCCAGTTTCCCTGGTTATACACGTGATATGGGCATTCTCTTTTGAAATGGCCTGTTAACCCACAATGATAACAATTTGAATTTTTTGTGTTTACGTTCACGTTTGTTTTATTGTCTTGTTTTTTGTCTGAGTTAGAACTTGTTTTGTCTTGTGAGTCCTTGTCATTTTTAATTGATTTTTGATTTTTATTACCGAAATCCGATTTTTGGGAATTTTGTTTGTTATTATTTCCTGAATTAATTTCGGCTTTTTCTGGGGGAAATTCTATCATTGGTTTATTTTGAACTTTATTAGAGCCTAATGACATTTGGTTGAACATAGGTAGCATTTGGTAGTAAGGGTTATAAGGGTATCTGGATCTATTGTTTGTGAATCTGGGTAGGTAATTCGGTTGAAGTCTAGGTCTGAAGTTTTGTTGATATTGGTTTGGAAAAGGTGGGAATGGAAATCCAAATTGTGTAAATGGGAATCGATTGCTGTATTGTTTTTTACCTTGGTTATTTTGACTTTGGTTTCCGTTTTGGTTATTTTTGTTTTCCCTTAAATATTTATTATACTCCGAATTATTTACGTCCCCATTACTGCTATTGCGTTTTTGTTCTAATTTATCCTCTATTTTTGGTTCGGTAATTTGTAGGACTTGCCCTCGAATTTTGGATTTGGCTAGCTCAGTTTCCCATTCTTTTCCTAAGTCTTCTAATTCTTCGAAAGTTTCGAAATCATTCCTTTTTATATACATTTTATATTCGATTCGAAGGTTTTCGTACGTTCTGCGCAATTCCCATTCCAAACTTTTTCTAGGGTAAAGTTTAGTAAAAAGTTTTCTAATTTCCGTTAAATACGAATGGATGTCTTGATTTCTTTTTTGGTTACAAAATTTAATTTTTTGCCTAATTTCCTCAGAAAATCTTTCGTCGATATACGCGTTTTTAAAATCTTCGAAAAAATCAGATAAACATCTCCAAGAATTTTTATTTATTTCGCACCAGTCTTTTGCGTCTTCAATTAATAGTGCGTCTAAATTTTCTAAAATGTCACGGTCGTTTATTTTGTAACCCCTTTTGAATCTTTTTAATTCCTCCAAGAAATGCGCGGGACTATCGTCTTTATTATTACGAAATTTAATTGGCCAATTACTCATAATTTGGAAAGGGGTTTGGATCATTCCGAAAGGAAAATAAGTTGCTGGGACTGTCAAATTATTTAAATCATTTTCAGGTTCGCTATCGTTATCTGTATTATTTGTATGGATTCTAGAGTGTCTGTTTGACCTTTCCCTTGTTGTCGAGAGTCTATGTCGTTTGTTTTGTTTTGAATTTGTTCTGTTCTCTACATGTTCGCTGTCCTCGGAGTTTTGTAATTTTAAATTATTGTCTTAATCTACTACTATTTTCCATATTATTCTGATTATCTTCCTGAAAGTTTTCTCTTAAATCGAATTGGACCGAATACCTGTTATGAGATTCATTTCTATTTTTCCCGAAATTTGGTTTGATTATTTTCTTTCTAGGTTCAAATGAGCTATTTGCTGGCGGGTCTAGTCTAATCCCTAAATTGTTTGCCCTTTCTTCCCTTTCTTTAAAGAATCTTTCCTTTTGTTGATTCATAAATTCGTTGAATTCTACGCTTTCTAAAAGTTCATCGGTTTCCGAAATAAAACGTGTATTATTTTCGAGGAATGAATCGCATTGGAATGTTTCGTTGTTTATTTCCTGTCTTATTTTGTTTTTGGGGTACGGTCCGTATAGGTTTGGTAAATCTTCATGATCCCAAAAGAGTGTCTCGTCGATGGGGTCAAAAAACTCTGTTAGGTTGAGTACTTTGAGTTAATCTGTCTTGGTTCGTCCTATTGTTTATACCGAGTGATTCTATGTTTTTTCGCGTGGGCCCTCTACCGCGACCTATTGATCTATTAATTGTTTTTGGGATTGCTCCTAAATTTTGGAGTGTGATCGAAACCGTTTTTCTAATTGTTGGTTTCGTCGCGACCTTATTTAAATCCTTATTTTGGATTAGAAGTGCGGCGGCACCTTCCAAATCCAAGTTATCGTGGTAATTTACCGTTTTCGTTTGGTTAGGCATTTTATTTTTAATTTTACCTGACCTGAGTTTCATTTGAAATATTAATCTTGTCGGAGTTGTCTTAATTGGACACTCTGTATATTTTATTTTCTCTAATTCGTAGCTTGAAATTTTATCAGAGTCTTGTGTCGTCCTTTCGGACTTTATTTTGGTTTGAAATTACATAGTTTAGTTAGATACTGTTTTGGTTATTACGGGATTCCAAATTGAGCTTATTTCTGGTCTCCGATGCTTTGTTTACAAAGTACGTCGCGTGACCTTGCCGCGACTCGCGTGTATTGCTCGCTACCGTACGAACTTGCTTGCGCGCTTGAACGGTTCGTTCCGTTCAGCGGTTAAAATTTTCGAAGAAGAACTAAATCCCCCATATGATCTTTCCCGATTTCACTTTTATTCTTAATCGAATTCAGTCCATTCTTTTAGTTGCAAGTGCATTCCGTCCCCATTTCTAAAAACGAAAAATTTGCTCAATTCGTTTCCGTTTTGGTTTTTCACTGCGTATTTCGGACTACGCTTTTCCAAACGTCGCGTGCGAGCATGTGGCGAAACATTGTGAAAAATATACGACAAATATTACAAGTAATACATTATTAAACAAATCATGGCATATAAAAATCAGAGCACAAGCATATATCAGGTTATTGGCACATTTCAATCATTTGCATAAATATACATATATCAGATAATTGGCACAAATATATAAATCGTTTTCGTATATGAAATCATAAATCCTTAATTGTAAATCTGGCAAGGTATTAAGGATCAATGGCATGCAAGAGAGAGTTAAGTTCAATAGTAAGAATCTAATTTAGTATTTTACTGTAATTTTCGTGTCTCTTTTCTCGGCGGGTTTAAATTTTGATAAGGAAAAAAAAAGTGTGGGATTTTGGGTTGGGCGCCAGCTGTTACGGGGGTAATACCGAGGAGGGAAATTGGGAGATTGGAAAACCGAGAAGGGGGTGAGACACATTGAAATAGGCAAGGGCTCATAAGTAAAATTATTTAATTGGCTTACAGAGCGTAGTTGTCGTATCCTCGACGAAAGAAACAATCGTAGAATAGTGTCCCCAAAGGACGAAGGAAATAATCGTAGAATAGTGTCCCCAAAGGACGAAAGAGATAATCGTAGAATAGCGTCCCCAAAGGACTAAAGAAACAGGCGTAGTATTCCGAAAACGAGTTCACCCACGAACACTGAGAGAGAGACTGGCGGCACGAGCGGCGAGTCCCGCCGTCGGCCACACGTTCGGGATCCGTCGTGGGTTCCCGGACGGGCTCGGCTGTGGCCCTCGTCGCCCATACCGCCAAGTAACCCCCGTGTTACAAGATCAAGAGTACAGGCGGGCTCACCCACGGCAGAGGGATTTCTGAGACTGTGCTCTCTGAATGGATTTTAACAATGCATATTGTCCTTGAAATTGCAGAATCTATTTCAGATTTTTCTGGTACATCTTACGATACAACTGACCAGCACGTAGATTCAAGACCATCACGAATTTCAGCAGATAATACTGACATCAGAAAATTCTGGGATTGGTTCACGACCCACCCTCCCTTTGAACCAAGGACACATATCACTTCTATCAGTACTGGTATTACGGGTGACAACAAAATTAACTGCCACAATGCCTTAGAAGTTGGTATGGAATTATTGAACGCTAATGTTGGTATCAGTTTCCAGGAAGTGAAATTCCAAAGGAAGAATCGAGTAATTCCTCTTAGAGCAGCCTCTTCTTCCATTCGAATTCACGACGAGACTGTCACTGTTAATCCACTCACTTTATTTCAGAGGATTTGTATCATGAAAAAAAGTGATGAGCAATTGAAGGAATACTTCAAATTTGAATTGGCACCATATCCACTTTCGTTATTCGACGAGTTGGGAATGCGAAAGACTCAAAAAGCGAAGTTGTATGATTCTTTCGAGCCAGTGACGGATGAAATTCACTTCGGAAGACATATTCATGTCATTGATGGTGGTTTCCTACTTCATCGGATAATCTGGCAACAATATGCAAGATTTACGGACATTATCATAATGTACGCGGACTATTTGAAGCGAGAGTTCCAAGCAGGAAGTGTCATCGTTTTCGATGGCTATCCTGGGACTCCCGAAGAAAGAGGCACAAAAAATGCTGAACGTCTACGAAGAATAGGAAGACAGGTGGCCCCAGAAGTTCATTTTACTGAATACATGTCAGCAACGATGCCTACCGAGAAATTTCTCTCAAATGAGAAGAACAAGGTTCAGTTAATCAACCTTTTAACTGTCAAATTTGTTGCAATGCGCATTTCTGTACTGCAAGCCGTTGAAGACGCCGACACCATGATCATTCAAGCAGCAATAGAGAAATCTGCACACTACGACTCTGTGATCGTTGTGGGAGAAGATGTAGACCTTCTCGTTCTTTTAACTTTTCTTGCACCTGAAAATCAAAAACTGTACTTGAAAAAGCCTAGCAGGGGAAAGACTCCTCAAAAACTGTATTCTACTAACAATTTGAAGTATCCAACCTTGAAGAAATACATAACTTTCATTCACGCATTTTCCGGATCGGACACTACATCGGCTTTCTTCGGACAAGAAAAGGGAAAATTGCTCAACTTAATGAGCTCAGATGCAAATCTTCGTAAACTTGCCGATTAATTCTTGAGCAATCAACCTGAACGTGATTGCGTACAACGGTCTGGACAAAAGATTCTTCAGAGCATTTACAGCAAAAAAAAAAATGATTTTGAAGCAGGTGAATTCAGATACATTTGCTTCAAAAAATCTTCCACGAGGAACACTTTCAACCTTGCTGGCCTACCACCTTCTGAAGAGGCTGCTGGTTACCACAGTCAGAGAGTGTGCTATCAAGTTCAAGTTTGGAAGGGTAACGGTAATATTCACCCAGAGGATTGGGGATGGAAGATGACGGCAAACGGTTTGCAGCCGATAATAATGAAAATGGATCCCATCCCTGCAGATCTACTGCAAACAATTTCTTGCAAGTGCACTCAAGACTGTTCGGGAAGATGTAAAAACAAGAAGATGGGGCTTCTTTGCTCAGACATTTGTGCCAATTGCTGTGGCAAATCATGTTCTAACATCCCGCAGCCAGAGATAGAAGAAGATGACGGAAACACGGACATAAATGAGCAACCTGCTGTTTTGGTGGATGAGGAGAATGTTAACGAAGACATTAATTTCGATCTTGAGAAGGATGACACGGAAGAAGATGCTGCAGAAGACGGGGACGAAGCTGTAGAGGAAGTCGCATGCAAGCGTATGCGTTTGAATTGAAGAAAATAAAAAAAGACATACTAGCAGAAGATAGTGGATTAGGCCTCCCGGGGATACCACAAAAAAAACGCGCCAAAAACTCGACCTCTTGGGTGGTGTGGAAATGAGTATTTATTTTCATACAAAGTAATTATTTCAATAATTTATTTACAATTTTTCAAATTATTGAATGACATTTGTTGTGTCATTACTTTGAACTAATCAATTACTTACTTGTTCTTAATTCGAAAAAATGATCACAGCATATTACGTACAATGTATAGAAATCACTGCGAATTACATGTGTCTTGAAGTTAAGTACAGAATTAAATGCAGAAAAAATATTCATTATAAGATATTGTTACAAAAAATTATTGAAAAACTATTTGTTCATTACTAAAAAATATTTATTTATTGATAAAAAAACATATCACACATTTTCAATCAATTAGAATCACTTTGTTGCCACGAAAGTACTAAAAAAAGGCAAACATGTAATCAAAAGTGGCGATAGCAAGCTTTTGTTATAAACAATTATTTATTTATCAATCGCAAAATACCTTTTATACATGACAAATGAAATGTATATACTTACTTGGGACAAAACTCCGAAATATGAGCGTAATTCTACTTTACGGTACGCTCAGGTGCCTCTATGCAGGAAGAGTGCACTTTCCAAGAGTGCACTTTCCACTTTACATCTCGCGACCTAGTAGGGCTAGGACAGTTTTTTTTTTTAAATTAGGCCAAATTGACTCCGCTTTCATTCGTTTTATATAAACTTTGTCGTAGGATGCACGGGAAACACGGTATTTTGAAAAACACAACTTTCACGTTTTTCGTCAAAAATTAAAAAAAAAATGAAATTTTTGAAACCTTGCAATTCCCAAAATAATAGGTCTAAAAGACTTTTTTTTTTAGATCTACGCAGAATTTTATAGACTCTATTTCATCCTCTTGCATAGTCAATGTAAACTCAACCTGACTTGATTGATTTTGAAAAAACTGTACACCAGTTTTTTGCCCGTAAAAACAGGCAAAAATGGCCAACTTTGAGGGGTCATAACTTATGACCTATTATAGGTAGGATATTGTTCTTTTTTTGAAATCACAGCAAATTGAGTCAACTTTCACTCACCTGTGGAACACTTTTCCGTATAGTAATTAGGTGCAAAGGTACACAGTTTGTTTTGAAAACTAGTGATTTTTCGTCGAAAATCCAAAAAAGTGGGGGTTTTTCAATACATCCTAACTCGAAAGCTATAGAAGATAGCGGATTATTTTTTTCAACAAACTTTCTTATAATTTTGTTCTCTTTCTTTTTTCTTTTGAACATTTTGCTCTAAAATGAAATGGGAATTATCAGTCCACGCTAAACTAAATTTTGGAACTGTTTTCGAAAAAAAAACCCGGTTTGGCAACTGATCTGTTCTAGAGTTTTTGATATGTTGAAAGGGACCCCTCAACGAAACTTTCTCATCAAAAACATTTCTTCTGTCAGTTATTACGGAACAAAACTACCAGATGCCTGGACTAATATGGATATGTCATATTGTCGGTGAAAAATAGGCTTTGTATTTTCTTTTAACATTATATTTGCTTGAAACTTTCGAATAGGTTCACAGTTGTTTTTCTCGAAAATGTTTGGGTATTTCAATTCCCATTTTTGACGCATTTTACTCGTGTTAATCGACTTTATGGTTTTGCATGCGTTGATTTCTTTATTATGATACGATAATAGATTTTCAAGCCAGGACGGGCTTAACGTATTTAATCAAGTACGACCTAACAGATGATTTCTAACAGACGACTTAGTTACAAATAATTTTACATTTTTTCCGACCTTACCATTGTAAACAATATCGACGGACATTTCGCCTTTGACGATAATGGCATCTTTAGTTTTGGCGGTGACTAGACGAAACTTGCTGGGCTGCAGAGGAGTGTCCGGACATATTATCTGAAACGCTTCTTCAGAAATTAGAGTGAGCGCGACTCCCGTATCGATTTCAAATTCGACAGCCTGCGCCCCCTATTTGTTGCACTTAACGCGCACTGATAAGGCTTGGCCTTCACTACTGACTGATTTCTTATCACTCACATAAATTTCTAATGCACCTATCGACGCTTCTTTCCTTCTCGAGACAGCTAACTGGAGCCGGGACTTCGCTGCCTACTGGTGGTGGTTTGAATATTGACAGATGATCATTTTTTGTCACCCCTGTAGACTGGACTGGAGAAACGACTTCTCTTCTACTGGACTCATAAGTGTGGATTTTATTTATAACGTAATCAGGCAAATCTTCGTCCACCTCGCATTGATTATTCGCTGCGGGTGTTTTGCACATTTTTGAGACATGATCCATTTTTCCACACTTGAAGCACTCCCACTCGTGCGCTGGACACTCAGCTCCTGTGTGTGTTTTACGTCCACTCCGTGAACATAGGTAACTTCCAGGCTTACACTGCCGGTTACCTTCACTTTATGACGACTTCAGAGACCACTGACTTCCACGATCTTTCAACGATTTTGGACTGTATTGATATGTTTGTCTACGATTATTCATTGTTGCACTGACAGCTGGCTGCTTTCTCAAATGTTAAACCTGTCTCAGAAAGTAGTTTTCTGATTGGAATTTCATCGTTTAAGCTTAATATTAATTCATCTCTTGAGGCTTGGTCGAGGAAATCTCCGAAGTTGCAATCTGTGGATAACTGCTTGAGATCGACTATAAAATATTTTACTGATTCTCTAGGTTTTTGTGATCGATTACAGAATCTATAGCGCGCAGGGACCTTCAATTCTTTAGGGTATACTTTCGAATTGACTTTCACTCTGCTTGGTTTCTAGCGTCTCGCAACCCGCGACATTTACGACCGCGCGGTCACGCACTGATTTGAGGTTAGAATGTTTCACTTCTGAATACCCTGAGCATCCCATCTTCGTCGCCAAATATGTTATGTTGGAAGCTGAAGGAAATAGACAGCGTACATTCTAACAGTGTTCTTTATTTAATTGATTTAATCGTAATCAAATGAGTTACAATGGTTCCAAAGCGGAGCACATCCAGACGAAGGATCCTTTTTCACATCACAGCCGACGTACCTTGGTCCCAGCATGATCACATGATCAATCGTAGTGTTACGTCACTGATATGGCTAACCTAGGCGGGTAGATTCGAACGCAACATCTTCGAAGGCTATTCTTCCATCTGCGATCCTACATTGCTTAGAAAGTCTTCCAGGATCGCCGGTTCGGATAATTCTATGTCATCTAGCTAATCTTCTTTGCTTTACGTCCTTAGTTCATCCAGCTAATCTTCTTTGCTTTACGTCCTCAGGTCATCCAGCTAATCTTCTTTGCTTTACTTCCTTTCAGTCGGCGACATCTCATGTTTTTGCTGCTGCTTCCAGCGTCTCCTGTCAATGCTTCGAACTGAAGCTTTCACGTATCAGAATTATCTTTGCAAAGTGTTTCGATCCGTGCCGAGTACGTAAAACTCATTTTCAGAATTACACGAACTAAAAAAGAAACTTACAATGAGTCAGACGGTTCCCTTCGAACACAACACTTGTTCAGCATTAGTCTTTTCAGTTTACGTACAGGGTTCTGGGACCATAACCTATTGCGATAGAGAGTTAGGAAATGCGAAATAAAAGTACGCGATCACGCTAGACTTTCCTTTATATAAAAAAGCTGCAATACGTTGAAGGGATACAAAAAGGAATACCAGTACATATTTTAGGAACAACCATAAAGAAAATTTTTTAGGATTTGTGTTTTCATTAAGTAAATTACCAAAGAAACTTGCATAAAGGCGCTCGAGCCGGATATCTTGTTCGAAACAAGGGATCAATAAAACACTAAACATCATTTTTTTATTTGCTCAAAAAGCACGTATATGGTCTCCTTGAACTGAAAAAGCAGACTATGGTTTTACTTTTCCGAAATATTCAATTCATTACTGTTTAAATATATTAAACAGATTCGATTAATAAAAAAGGGTTGCAAATATTTGATTGCGGATCGACGAAGAAATTAATAATTTTATAATAACTTATGTTATAGTATGTAATACGGAATTTACACGAATGCCTTCGTGAGATTTTGTGCAATAAGCACTGTAATATTTTTTGGTACTATTTGTCACTGTTCTTTGTAAAATTAAAATTACAAAATTTTACTTATAATCCAGTCAATGAAAACACAAAAAAGGCTTGAGATTGAAAAAGCTCAGGACAAGACCAAACTTGACAATGATCTTCATTTTGGTGCCCGTATCAAAACCCAAAAAAGATCCCACAAATCAGGCACCTGCTAACAAAATGGCGGGAAAAATCGCGTTTTTTGGAAATATCTCGTTTCCAATACACTTTAGAGCATAAGTAGTTACACGGAAAGTTGTAGAGCATACAATTTCCTCTCACTTTTGTTATAAACAAATTTTTCTCATACTAATGGTTTACGAGTTATGGCAGAGAAAAGCGGAGCACTTTTTTGCCATTTGGAACAAATGTCAAATTTTACCCTGAAATTTGAAATATTATTTATTGTTATCATTATTATATTACTTTATATCATTATATATGTATGAATAATATATAACTAATTCATGATATTATATATTCTTACATACACTGGTATCCCCAGTAGGTTTTAGTCTTTTAGAGCACCTGGATGGGCCTGATAGACTTCTTTTTGAAGGCCTGGATTGGCCAGGTTGATTTATGTCTTCTTGAAGGTCAGCAGGATGTTCGTCCAGATCACCCTCCTTCTCCCCAGCTTCTTATTTTTCTTCCTCCTCCTCTTTTTCTTCATCTTTTTCCATTGATGCTGATAATTTTTCCAGTATGTCGACTGCTCCAAGCTCCTCTGCAATTCCCTCCTCCTCGTCAGAGTCTGCTAGGATTTCCGAAACACTTTCGCAGGAGTTTCCATTGCAGAACGAGCAGTTGATGGATCATTTCAAATCTGCTTCCTGCAGCCACATTTCGAACCGCATACTCCGTAACGAGTGTTCTCTTGGAGCTTCTCTTGTAGGTGGCAATGTCTGTAAATTAAATTTACTTTTTGTTACTGATCGTCGAAAATAAAGACAGTGAATAGAACCCAGCGTAGCATTTTCTAGGCAAGATCCGGAGAGGTCAAGGATGAAAATTTCTCCTGAGATAGTAACGAATTTAGGATCTGCATTCGGGCCTTTAGCAGTGTATTTATAAATTTCACTTTTCCTTTACCGTACATTGCAGAGGTTGAGTCACTGCCACTGAATGCGTGTAAAGAGAGTATGTTTTCTGCACGAGAACACTCGTTACGGATCTTCCATCAAGTTCAAGCATGGATGGACAATAAAAAAAATCCAGAAGAATGAGGATGGCAGCGAAGAAAACACAGACTTACTCCAGTCATATCCAAAAAAGAGCCTGCTCCAGAGGAATTGTTGCAGCTTATGTCCTGTAAGTGCAAAGCAGGATGCGGTTCGAAATGTGGCTGCAGGAAAGCAGGTTTGAAGTGATCCATCATCTGCGCTCGTTTTGCAATGGAAATTCCTGCAAAAACGTTTCGGAAATAGTAGCAGACTCTGATGAGGAGAAGGAAAATGAAGAGGAGCTTGGAGCAGTCGACACACTGAAACAAATATCAGCATCAATCGAAGAAGAAGAAGAAGCAAAGGAGGAGGAAGAAAAATAAGAAGCTGAGGAGGTGAAGGGCGATCCCGAAGAAAATCCTGCTGACCTTCAAGAAGACATGAATCAACCTGACCCATCCAGGCCTTCAAAAAGAAGTCTACCAGACCCAGCAAAGTACTCTGAAAGGCTAAAACCAAAACCTTAATTAACTAACATCGGATACAACTGATCCCACTGGGGATACCACGTTTAAAAAAACGCTTTACTTACTCTACCTCAAAGGTGACGTGGAAACGAGTAATGTAGATATTCCATACATATCGATAAGTTCATACGTACTTGCACATGTACGTGTGTGAGTGTATGTATATACAGGGTGTCCCGGACTCAAGTGTCCGGACTTATACAGCTATATACAAATGAAAAGAAAATTCCTTTTCTAAAAATCAGTTGAAGTTTTAGTTTTTGAGTTATAAAATATTTAAGCTAGTCCAATCAGGAGCGCCGTATAAACAGTCGCGTGTGCGTGGACCGGATTCCAACGTAGTTTTCTCCGGTCGCTAACCCCACCTCTGCGCTCGCTTCGATAACACTGCGTTGGAATTCCGCTCACGCACACAAAACTGTTTATACGGCACTCCTGATTGGTCCAGCTTAAATATTTTATAACTACAAAACTAAAACTTCAACTGATTTTTGGAAAAGGAATTTTCTATTTTATTTTTTTATTTTTATACAGCTATATAAGTACGTACACTTGTATCTGGAACACCCTGTATAATATGATCAATTAATATTACATTATATTATTCATACATATATAATGATATAATCGTAATATAATAACGATAACAATAAATAATATTTCAAATTTCAGGGTAAAATTGGACATTTTTTGCAAATTGCAAAAAAGTGCTCCGATTTTCTCTGCCATAACTCGTAAATCATTAATATGAGAAAACAAATGTGTATAACAAAAGTGATGGGATATTGTATGCTCTACAACTTTCTATAGAACTACTTTTGCTTTAAAGTGCATTGGAAACGAAATATTTCCAAATAACGCGATTTTTGTCGCCATTTTGTTAGCAGGAGCCTGATTTGTGGGATCTTTTTTGGATTTTCATAAGGGCCCCGAAATGAAGATAATTGCCAAGTTTGGTCTTTTGTGTGTGTGTGTGTGTGTGTGTGTGTGTGTGTGTGTGTGTGTGT
>CAKNXH010058309.1:40351-51989 GCA_932178445.1 Andricus quercusramuli | reverse complement strand
TGTGTGTGTGTGTGTGTGTGTGTGTGTGTGTGTGTGTGTGTGTGTGTGTCGAAGAAAGGGGGCTTACTCTAAAAAAATCGAAATCGAGTTTTTTACACCTTTCGATAGTTTTTGAGTTGCTCTTTTTAATCAAACCATCGAAAAAAATTTCCGAGCGTTATTATTGCTAACGATTGAGTTGATAGGTACCCGAGAAATCGTGCTTTCGCTCGAGATCCCGTGGAACACCTCCCACCACTTACCACCATCTCCGCGTCTCATCTATACCCCGTCCGTGAGCAGCGCCGCTATATGCGTGAGAATGTAGAGGCAAGTGGAGAGGGAAGATTTCCTTAGTCTTCCCTCTCTCCTAAGAGTCGCGTCTATCGGGTCTACTTCGACCGCTCGTCCTGAAAAATCTCGCTTTCCAGAATAAGCCCCCTTTCTTCGGCGCACGTCACATATATATGCGAGTGTCCCACCTTCTCAGGAACCTGTACAGAATCCTTCATAGATACTTTTTCCAAATGTGTCCCACTTGCACAGGAACCTGTACAGGATCCTCCCTGGGGAATTTCTTGCAGCAACATACACGATAATCCAGGAACCTGTACAGGTATTTGAATATCCAGGTTCCTGTACAGGAACGTGCGCAAGTTCCCTCGCAGGATCCGCGGCAGGAACCGGTGTACCAGGAACCGACGTACGTTCCTGTACAGGAACCTGTGCAGGAACCTCCAAAGGAACCTGTTAGGTTCCTGCACAGGTTCCTGTACAGGAATCTTCAGCTGGGTATGAATGTGATTTTACTAGGAATAGGAATGGAAGTTTCTAATGTGTCCCCTAAGGGTTTATATTTTTCTTGTACGTCTCCCCTATTCCTTTACACACCTCCAAACACTTAATTGGTGATGGGAGGGGTACCTACAGTTTAAGGTGGGTACAGAACCACCAAGAACAACGGCTTTAAGTACTTAGAAAACCTTTTTGTCTGACGGTACTGGTCCCACGACTCTCCAGAGATGAACAACTCCCTTGCGAGGCTAGTGTTCACCGCATAGGCCGCCTAGGCTCTTACAGAGTGCGAGGCGAGAATCGAACCCGCGAACCGAAGGAGTGCGTCTAAAGCCATGTCTTAGCCCCCACGACCATCGTCCCACACCGATATGTTTTTATTATCTAAAAACAATGCTGCAAATTATTAAATAAATAGACAATTCAATGTGATTGATCAGTTATAATGTTACTGCAAATAGTATAGCACTTTTATGGATGTTATTTATGAACAAAAATAAAATTATTGACAATTAATTCATTTTCTTGCATGAACATTTCAAAATCCTTTTTTAAAAACCATTTGGAAGCATATATTTAAGAATGCCATCCATGCAAAAACTTGGGAGTCATTTGGAAATCCAAGAGGGCATATGCGCCAAATTTTATCACTTCAAAAGTTCATAAGCGCCAAAGTTTGGAACTCCAAAAAGGCATAAATGCAAAAGTTTGGAAGCCCAAAAGGCCATAAACGCCGATATTTGGAACGCCAATCTAAAATTTCCGCTAAAATTAGGAAATCCAAAAGAACATAAGTGCAAATTTTTGGAAGTCCAAAGGTGCATAAGCCATAAAAACTTGGAAGTTTAAGGTACTATATTAGATGGGAATATGCAAGCTTCCATCTTGGTTCCCCGCTAAAATCAAAATCAGTACTTTTTATTTGCGTGGTTAACGTGCGTCTTGCTGCAGAAAAACGGGTTTCTAACCTTACTTTCTTGTGGATCTTATTTCGCTTCAACATATAACAAAAAAAAATGCTCACAGGCAATTGAATGACCTATAACCATAAGCTTCAGACCCCAGACATTAAAATTATATTGTTTTATTGATAAATATGAGTACTTATTTCACATAATTTTGAATTGCGATTCGATTCCATTTGTCCTGTCTACAACTTATAATCCACATTGACAGTCTTTCTCTTTACACTAGTAGAACCAAAAAAGTTTAAATCCATCTTCGCTTCTGTTTTTACAAAACGGAGCACTACAGCAGACTATTTTTATTATATTCTAAACTTAATTGTAAGTGAAATACAGGGCATTCTTATCGCGTTGTTTCCTGCGAACTGTCCAGGAACCAACATGCCGGTTGCATATTCCTGTCTAATATAGTACCCTAGGAAGTTCAAAAGGGTATAAGCGCCAAAATGTACAAATAAAAAAAAAACATTAGCGCTACAATTCGGAAATCCAAAAGGGCATAAGTGCTCATTTTTGGAGGTACAAAAGGGCATAAGCCTTCAAAGCTTGGATGTTCAAAAGTGTATAAGCGCCGAAGTTTGGAGTTGCAAAATGGCATAAGCAGTCGAGGGACTTAAATAGCAACTACTGCTCCCTAGTATCATCCTAAGTATATATGTTGGTAAATATAACATAACTTGTAAATTAGACCGATTTCCAACTCTTCTAGCATACTTAATAATTTTTTCAATTAAACATTTGTATTCAATAACACAAAGATTTCTCAGTTATTGTAATTGTGCTAATGGATTTTATTTTGTTCTACAAAAACAACTGCTAAGTCAGGGTAATCCTGATTATATTGTGTTCTATTTTTTATCTGAAGGATCAATTACTGTATCGACTGTACGAAATTCTATAAAAATGCTGAAATTGTCACTAGCTCTATTTCAGAGATTTATGCTTCTACGGTATACTTGAATTTTCATGCTTCAGTACCACTTACGATTCTTTTAGATCTATATCCACACTGTTACTTCAGCAACTATTTGACTATGCTTAACCCTATTTGTCATTACTTAATTTGGGCTCTTTTGGTTCTTGATCATGTTATTTCTATTTCTGTTATCTTTACCTATGTGCTACCATTCTCTCAGTTAACTTTCAACATAAAACTTACCATTTTACATTTTCAATGGATATCTTAAATTATTGTCATGTCAACTTCATAATGCTCATTACATTCATAATTTTTACCTTTATATGTGACTTATTCCCTGTTTTCATCTGTAATCATGTGAACTGGACTTGGTTGGTTAACGTATATCAGACCCTTCTGTATTTAATTATACTTGAACGTTTCTTATCACTGTCGAAACGGAAACCTTAAATATTTGTCACGTTAACGCTCAGTCTTTACCTGCCCATTTACACGAATTCAAACATCATTTTATGTCCTGTTCCTACCATATCTAAGACGTGTCTGAGACCTGGCTTACGCCTAACATTCCATCTAGCCTCATAGCACTTGATCATTACACACTTTTCCGCAGAGATAGAGATGAGAGAAGAGTGGGTGGGGTATGTCTCTACATTCATGACAGCTTAAGGGGTGTACAGGTTGGAATGAGTCCTCCTGCCAATTACCCTATTGCTGAATACCTCTTTATTAAGGTATATTCGTCTCATGACAGCATGTTGGTGGGTGCGATTTACAAACCTCCTAATGCCTCCTACTGTAGGGAACTTGAGACTGATATTTTTGACCTCATACCTAATTATAATAAAATTGTACTTACTGGTGACTTGAACACAAATCTTAATGCCACCAACAATTTAAATAACTATTTAAAATCAGTAGTGTTCTTCGCCGGATTATCTATAGTTCCGCATAATAATACGCACCACACCGAACATTCTAGTACATGGACTGACACGATGATTGTTGATGATCTAGACAAGGTATTTTTTTCTACTCAACACTCAATCTCATTCCTCTCAAACCACGACCTTATTAGCATTCAATATCAGTTCTCCTTTGATCCTTCTTCTAGTTTATCACCTCTGTCTATACGCAATCTTAAAAATATAAATGAAGCCGAATTTCTCGAGCACCTCTCCACTTATGACTGGAAAAGAATTTTTATTGAAAAAGATATAAATAGAAAAGTTATTTATCTAACAAAATTTTTAACTTCAGCTTTCGACGAATTTGCGCCTCTTCATACCCTTAAAGCAAAAAAGGAGTCCACTCCTTGGATTACTTGTCATATCAAAGACTTGATGAAGGAAAGAGAGAAGAAACGTAGATTGGCTAAAAGAACAAAAAATAGTATTATTCAAGCCGAATTTCGTAAACTTAGAAACTTAGTTCAAACCAAAATCAGGGATTCATTCAATCAATATAATTACAATTCTATTAAAAACAGGAATAAAAATGAAAACATCTGGTTCCTCTTAAGACGACTTGGACTTATTCCTCCAAAACACTTGGCTCCAGATAACAATTTTTCACTCGCAGATCTTTTAATAGCCTTCGCAACAAAACCCACACTCCTTGCAAACAACACTCCTTCCTCTCTCGTAGTACCCTCTACCTTTGATGATACTAAATTATTCTTTTCTGACATATCGCAAGAAACCCTAATTAAAAAACTCTTAGAGGTAAAATCAAATGCTCAAGGTTCTGATGGTATTTCAATTAAAATGATCCACTTAGCTTTACCAGTCATTTGTCCTATTCTCTTGCATATCTATAACGCATCTCTACAGGTGGGAATATTTCCTGATACTTGGAAAGAGGCGATTATTCGCCCTGTTCCGAAAATTTCTAACCTTTCCTCTCCCAAAGATTTCCGCCCGATATCCATCCTCTGTGCCTTGTCTGAACCTTTCCAACGCATTGTCCATAAGCAACTTACTGCACATATTGAAATTAACAATTTAATGGACCCAATGCAATCTGGGTATCGTGCCAGGCATAAGTACTCTTACAGCTACACTTAAAGTAACTTCTGACCTTAAACTGGCAATTGATAGAAGGGAAATAACGGTTGTTGTCCTTTTTGACTTTTCTGAGGCGTTTGATACAGTTAACCATAATTTACTGTTGACTGGGCTCAAATCACTCCACATCTCAAATATGGCTGTGAAGTGGTTTAAATCTTATCTTAGTAATCGCTCTGAAAGAGTACAAATCAGCAATGGCTAGCGTTCTGACTGTGTGGAGGTTAAGAGTGGTGTCCCTCAAGGTTCCACGCTTGCACCTACTCTATTTAATATTTATACATCTGAACTTGGTAGTGAACTTCGACATTGCAACTATCACAAATATGCTGATGATTTCAAGCTTCACCTCTCCAGGCCTATTGCCACTTTCAAGAGCTTACTTCAAAAGGTACAGGAGGATATTGATTTGGTGGTGCAGTGGGCCTTGATAAACGGTCTCACTCTTAACCCTGCTAAAACCATGGCTATAATCATAGGACCTTCTTCCTCTCCTTCACTTGCAACAATTGCAACCTTGCCTTCTCTCTCGATCGATGGGCGTCTCATTCCCTTTGTGGATTCTGTGAAAGATTTAGGCTATATTCTTAATCGCTCTCTTACATGGAATGAACACGTTGTGGATATCTCAAGGAAAACCTTTAGAGTCCTCCAACAGCTACTTAAACTCCTACTTTAACGCGTATCCTCCTAGTTAAAAGCCTGATCCTTCCTTTCTTTGACTACGGCTGTGTGGTATATGACGATATTACTGATGAACTGAATGCTAAGCTTGAGCGTACGCTTAATTCTTGCATTAGGTTCATCTATAACATCCCTAAAAGTGAACATATTACTCAGTATAGAGAAAGAGCAGGACTCCTTAACGTCGCCAAAAGAAGACAATTTTTCATGGGTAATTCACTTTATAGCCTATTCAGTAATGAAGCCCCGCACTATCTTCTCAACCTCTTCAATTTCATTGACAAAGATCAATCAAAACATTCCAAACTCCGTGAAAGGAAAACAGTATTAAAAATTCGGCCACGCCGTACGTGTAAAATGCAAAGGTCCTTTGTTATTCGGGGTGCTCGCCTTTGGAACAAACTACCTATAACCATCAGAAATGCACCTTCACAATTTCATTTTAGAAAACTCCTTTTTGATTACTTATTCAACACATCAAATCCTACCCTCGAAGTCACACATTGGTCAAACTTAAATTCACAATTAAAATATATATAAGTATGTGTATGAATGCGTATATACTTTTAAGTAGGTATACCTGCGTATTTATATTTATAATATCCTTCTGTTGATAGCCTGGATCCAATTTTTTGTATCATAGTTTAGTTCTTCACCTTTGTTAATACCTATTTTTTATTTCAATCGTCAAATCGATCGCCGTCACATTCTAATTGTAATATGTATCACCTGTTCCTTATAGGGCTATTGAGCCCTAGGAACTTTTCATGAATAAATACAAATACAAAATACAAATAAGCCCCAAAGTTTGTAACTGACCAATTCTCCAATTTTATGTCTTCTCACGGTCGTATTTACTGTTTTTTATTAACAAAATTTATACCTGTCTAACTGCCAATTTCGAGTCCGACTCTCTTTCCGAGAAGTTCAATTTTCGAAATTCAGCTTTTAACTTCAACCTTGTCCCGACCCCGAGATCGTAAAAATGATAGTCTTTGTTAATTGATTCTAACATTTTTGCCTAAATATTCTAAAGAGTTCTTGCAAAATAAATTTAATTGAAGCGCGTCGTGAGCAAATTTGGTTTCAGCACCCTAAAAACTTTCAAATTCACCTACCAAGGGCTTTGGGTCAGAGAAAAAGTTCAAATTATTCGGCCTGTGTATTTGATCAAATTTAACCGCAATACTCACCTCAAATAAAGGACAATTTTGCATCCTGAGACACTTAAGGGCAGGAAACTTAGCTAATTTCTCAACATCACTCCACGTTGACAAGAGAGTGCCATTAACATTAAGACATTGGAGCATCTGGAAAGACGAATGTGGTTCCTTGTCTATGATCCTGCAACATTGCATCTTAGGTCTTATTTTATTAGATGTCTTGTTCTCAAGGTAAGACGTATTTTCTAACGAGTATTGGTCACTGTAGCGACATTTCTGTGATTGATATAATGATTTATTCACATTTGCTTCATCCTCCCTGAAGTTAAGCAATGGAAGTTTCTGAATATTTTCGTCAATTAAGTTATGACTGTAGTCATTGAGATCCAAAGACCTAATTGGACACTCCGCGAGAACAAGACTTTCTAAACTTGGAAATACATGGCCGAGCTTTAAAATTTCACTCCAATATTCAATAGGATTACCAGTAAAATGCAACTTTTTTAAGCAGAAATGTGCAGTTTCTGGGTTTTCATAGTCAAGATCCACAGCTCTATATTCATTGAGCGATAAATGCAGTTCGTCTAAGTTTTTCAAAATTTTAATAAGGCGTTGCACTGCCGGCCATGAAACCCTAGTTCCATTCAGAACGAGGTTCTTCAGAAGATCATAGTGCCCATCTTCAACTTCCAAATCTTTCGCTAAACTGTTGAAGCTAAGATTCAGAAATTTTATCTTCGGCATGTGCTGTAGAATACCAAAAACCTCTTTCCATTCTGAAAACTTATTTTGAGCAAGATCGAGTTCTTCGACATTTTTGCATTTATTACGAAGTTTTTCGTCATCATTACCAGCAGAATCAATATCACAATCTTGCAAAACTAGTAACGCAGGCACTGTATGACGTGGCGATTTTTTCGGAATGAAGATACTAACTAATACAGCTGCTTTAGGTGAAATTGATTCTATCTCTTCATCAGTCAAACAACAGTCTACCGTAGTACTACCATACTTCAATTCCAATGCCTCCAATAACGACGGCATGTTTGAATCATTCTGTAAAAACAAGTTAAATTTAGTCAAATATACGTTAGATCTATAAAATACATAATATGAATATATTCTTCGTTAACATTTTTCAGAATATCTAAAATCATATAGACACATACATCCGCTAGAAATATTAAAAGTGTTTCACATAAAGTAGCTCAAATTAATAGGAAACCATACCAACAGTGAAGAAAAACGTATTTAACGCATGAAAATTCATCGATTTACGAGGTTTCCAGAAAACCTGAAGTATTCGCTTTTCGTAACCTCACTACGGCATTTTTCGAACACAATGTACAATGTATGTCTAAGTTTCACCCTACATTTTATTTTATACTGATTTTTCATTGACCCTAAAATGTTTCGTGCAAATTAGTCAATAAATTGACCAAGATATCAAATACAGCTAGACGCATCGATTCTCAGTACACAATTTTCGTGGCTTTAGGTGGTTGATTCGCAGGCGCAAATCGTAATATGCCTACGTCTCTCTGACTATAATTACCTGCTTTAAAAAAAAAATGCCGATATGTCAATCCTATCAAAAGTTACAATGGAACATGAAGAAGAACAACAACAAAATTACAAACATATAAGTTTTCTTTTTGTTTCACGTATTAGACTAAAAAGAAGAGAAATCTCACCAAAAACATCTAAGATGCAAAAATTTCCACCAAGTGAAAAGTTATCAGTACAATCAGCATTGTGTCTAACATAGTATTTACATTTTTTAATTGATAACATTTTTAAAATTACATAAATTGTAAGAATGCTGATGTAATAAAACTTAGCGAGATTATAATGAGTATTATTATTCAAAATAAAATAAAGAACAGAAAATCTCGCTAAGTTTTCATTTTTTCGCCTTTTAACCTCTTCTAACCGATGTCCACATATGTGGACAGATATTGAATTTACAATTGTGACGTACCCGACCTTTTTTTGTAAAAGCGCTGCAAGCATCAACTTCTCCACATGAAATACTACGAGGATTATTCGCGTTCTTTAATCAAATATGGCTGCGAAGTACTATGGACCTAATCACTATGAGTGTATTTATTTGTACTCTTTGTATGAGTATTGTGTTTCCTCATAAGTATCAAACAAATTTGCTTCCTCATAGAGGAAGGTTTTCCTTAACGAAAGGAAAAAATTGATACTTTCAACATTTTTCAAGCTTATGTTTCTGTCTTTCCGAATATTTTATTTTCAGAACTTCAGAGGGCCCACCAAAATGTCAATTTTGATGTGTTCCTTTACAATGAACAACTCTTTAACCTACGGTAGTGTTATATTTCAAATTAAAACCTCATATAAACAATGTAACTTTTCTTAAAACTTTCTGAGTAGCTATTGATTAATCAATAATGGTCTTTGAAAGTTCGTCCAAAAATCAATCCACGCGTCTCGAAGACGCGAACAATACTGCATCAAATGCAGTACTCAGGGATCACAGCGCAGAAGAAGCTTAAAAAGGGGGAAATAGGGTGATTTTCTCACGGAAAAAGGGGAAAATAAGGGAAAGATTAAACATTTATTTTGATATGTCGAAAAGAACAAACAATTTTTTTATAAGAAATGTTATATTTTTAAATAATTTTCAATGATTTTTCAATGATTTCTGCCACTGAAGAATTTATTTTTAAAAATTGGATATACTTAAGTTCTTGGAAATTCATTCACAGTGATATAAAAAAGTCCAAGAAAAAAATAAAATTAGTTAAATACATAATTTTGATATGTTTAACATCGTTCTCATAAATATTTCTTACTAAGATTTGTCATTTCTTTCTTACTATTATTAATACTTTCAATGTAAATTTAAAAATACACTCTTCAGTAGAGCGAAGTAAAAATGCTAAAATTAATCGAATCGTTTGAGCTAAGGGATAACAATTTGTGACCAGACATCCAAAACAAGTAAAGAAAAAAATTTGAAATCGTTTAATTGATTCGAACCTGAAATTTCTTCAGCTTGAACCAAAGAAACATGTTATTATTTTTATTAATTGGAAACATTTCTTTTCGTGGTATTTATAAAGTTCCAAAATTGCAAAAAAAAATGAAATCCCAAAAATCCTAAATCACGACAAAGTTTAACTTCCGAAAAAGCAAAATGATAAAATGTTTCTTTGGTTCAAGCTGAAAAAATTTCAGATTCGACATGTTCAACTTTTTTTTTTAATGTGTGCATATGACTCAATCCAAAAGAACATTTTTTTTCACATTTTCCAAAAAAATTGTGACTGCGCAAGAAAATTTATTTTTAAATTTGGTAATTTTTTATTATTGTGCACCAGTAAAGGTGTAAATATAACAAATTCGTTTTAATTTTTGAACCAATAGGAAATATTTTGAATTTGAAATCGTTAAATTTTACGAGTTAAAATGTTCTTTTTTCTCTTTTATCGAATGCCAACCCACAAGTTTTTTTCCCCCTCAGCTCCAACGATTCGACTTTTTTCAGCATTTTCACTCCGCCCTACTCTTCGGTGCTCTTAAACTCAAATTAAAAATTGCTCATGTTAGAACATTTGAAATTGCAGTTGATGAATTTGGAATATTCCATTTTTTAATTAGGTAGGTATATAAAGTGTTCACCTTCTAATACTTATTTAAAAAGTACTATATAATTTGTAATGTTATTAGTACCTTATTTATTCATGAATGTTAGACTTAAGTGCTATAATTGCTTTAATTATTATCCAATGATGGGTACACTTACTAATTTCAGAGAATTTGCCGCATAATTCAAATATTGTATTTTCAAATATCGTATATTTAAAGAAAAAAGAGGACACGAACAAATATATATATATATATATATATATATGTGTACATTATAGTTGTTTTCCCAATATTAAACAAGTTTTCGCTATATCAACAAGATAAACAACATATTTTTTCAATTTATAAATCGGTATTGATAGATCACAAGAGGTTATAGAAGGTTCGACAATAGGTAATTTGACGTGTCTCGAAGACGCAAACAAAAATGACGGTAGTAGTCCTAATATGAACAAAGTTTTTCTTCATATAAACAGAATAAACCATTTTTTTGAAACTTCATAAATCAGTACTGGTTGGTCATAAAAGGTTCATCAATAGGTCAATCGATGCGTCTCAAAGACGCGAACAAATACTGTACATGTAATACTGTCGCATTTGGAATATAAAAAGAAATTTATTATATAAACAGAATAAAGCGTATTTTTAAATTCATGAATAGGTACCGGTAGACCATAAAAGGTTTATCAATAGGTCAATCGATGCGTCTCAAGGAAGCGAACAAAGACACCGAATCTAATATTGTATTTTGAACATCAAAAAAGTTTTTCTGATATAAACAGAATAAACCATTCCCTGAAACTTCATAAATCGGTACTGGTAGGTCATAAAACTTTTAACAATAGGTCCATCGATGCGTCTCAGAGACGTGAACAAATACGCTAGATTTCGTATTGTTGTATTTCGATTATCAAAAAAGTTTTCCTTACATAAGCAGCTCAAAATCCTATCAGACACGGATATAAATCGGAGTTACACTTCATCAAAATTTCATGATCGTAGCTCTTTTACTTGTGGAGATATGGTGAACAGAAAAAAGTTACACACACATACACACACGGACATTTTTAAAAATGTTTATCATCGAGCTCCTGAGGTCGAATTATATCAAAATATGTCAAAAAAGTATATGGGAAAATTTAGGTCATTACAAACCTCCTTCTATGAGGAAGCAAAATTAATTTTTGCCTCTCATAATTGAAATCGGAATAAAGCAAAATGTGTCGCGTACTTTATTGAATAAAAATAGCTATAAAAAATATCTATTCATTTTAAAAATGTCTTATCGTATAATTTTGGTAGTGTTGGAGCAGGTGAAAAAATAACCGCAAGGACAATGTCAAAAAGGGCAATCTTGAGCATTTGCAAGATAATTCATGTTTGTCCACATATGTGTACACTAGGGTGGTCCAAAAATGCATTGCAAACTTTTTTTTCATCCTAGAAGGC
>CAKNXH010058309.1:14393-40251 GCA_932178445.1 Andricus quercusramuli | reverse complement strand
CCCCCCCACAACGCCCCAAATATGACCCAAAAATCAAAAAAGTACATTTTCACGTATTATTGTTACTTTTCATCAATTTCCGTCGTCTTTTTCATACAACTAATTACTAATGGACAATTTGAATATTTTCCATGACTTTTTAAACAATTTTTAATTGTTTAAACAAATGTAACTTATTTAAATAATTATTTATTCCCACAAAAAGTAAAAAATAATCGTATTTTCTGATTGAAATGTAATAGTTTGTCATTGTTTGGAGTAGTTATTTTTTTTAAAAACATTATGTAATTATTTAAACAATTAATTATTGTTTATTCCCAAAATTTCTGAAAATTGACCCAGAGATGTCCAGTTTTTTCTCAAATTGGTATCCTATGCTACTTTTTGTTAAATAATTATATGATTTTGATACATTTCTTATAATTTTTAATAAATTTATATTTGTTTGAACAATTTTGATTTGCTTAAGCAGCTTTGTTTCGATAACTTTAAAAAAATTGAATCAAATAAAATACATATAATTATTTTTCTGGCTGTATAATGTATAGAAAGAATATATCAACAATTTTGTAATTGTTTAAACAAATATAATTAGTTTAAACAATTATTTTTCCAAAAATATTTTTTTAATCATATTTTCTGAGTTAAACGAAATATTGAATGATTTAGAGGAGTAATAAATTTTGCTAAAAACTTTATGTTATTGCTTATACAAATAATTATTGTTTTTTTCTTCAAATTTTCTTCAAATTGAGTATGAATGGTTTACATCTTCTTTAGCGCATTATTAAATAAATCATGGAAGTCATAATAAAATTTAAATCATAAAAGTGTATTTATCATTGCTTTCTTTATATTTTTACAATCTTTATCATAATTATATTATAAAAAAGCACATTCATTAATGCAAATTATGATTCAAGTTTCAATAGATTGCTTTTTTCCATTTTCATACTCGTTATAAATATTAAAACGTGTCGCTGATTCTCGTTTTAGCTTCATACGATTATTTATAAAACATTCATGGATCATGTAAATCAAATAACATGACAAACATGAATTATGTTGCAAATGCTTAAGATTGCCTTTTGCAACTACGTCAGTAAAGAATAGCTGGAAAGTATTTGTGTTTGTATTTATTAAAGAAAAGTCCCTAGGGCTAAATAGCCCTCTAAGGAACAGGATAATACACGTTTATTACAAGGCGTTTGACTCATTAGACCGAGACGAGATAGAAAAAGTTATGGTGGAGAAAGGGGATAAGAGAGGGATTAATAAAGAGAGTATCGGAAATTTTTAGAGAGACAAAAAGCAAGGTAAAGGTAGGAGAGCAAGTTGGAGATAGTTTCTGGTTGGTGAGAGGGGTAAGGCAAGGATGTCCTCTGAGCCCGCTTTTATTTAATATATTAATATCAGACTTGGAAGAAGAAATAAAGAGAAAAGGGTGGGGAGGAGTTAGGATAGGGAACGAAAAGATATATACACTGCCATACGCAGACGATATAGTGTTGATGGCAGAGGATGAAGAAGGGATGGCGGGCTTAATTACCGGATTAGAGAAATACTTAGATGGAAAAAAGTTGAATTTAAATGTAGAAAAGACATAGGTAATGAGGTTTAGAAAAGGAGGGGGAAGAAAAAAAGAATGGACGGGAAGATGGAAGGGGAAAAAATTAGAAAAAGTAAAAGAGTTTAAGTATCTGGGATATACCTTGCAAGCAAATGGAGATCATAGAGCTCGTATAAGAGAAAGGATAAAAAAAGCAGCAGGGGTAATGAAACAGATATGGGGAATAGGAAAAAGAAGATTTTAAAAAAATTGGAGAAGGAGAATCTGGTTATTTGATACGCTGGTATGGCCGGTATTAGGTTATGGAGCAGAGATATGGGGATGGAAAGAAAGGAAAGAGATTGAAAGTTTACAAGAAAGGTATATAAGGTGGACGCTAGGGGTAGACTGGAGGACGCCGGGATATATGGTGAGAGAAGAAGCGCAAAGGGATAAATTAAGTACTAGAGCGGGAAAGAGGGCATAGAATTTTGAGACGAAGCTGAGGGAGGGAAAGGGAGGGGAGTTAGCGAGAAGGTGTTTGATGGAGGTAGAAGAAAGGAGAGGGAGGGCGATTGAATTAACGAGATGGGAGGAAGAAAGGAGGGAGTTCTTTAAGGCTAGAGATATAGAAGACGGGACTGGAGTGAACTATGAAGAAGTGGAAAAAAGGGAGAGAGAAAGACAATTAATAGAAAGATGGGGGATGATTGAGGAATCAAAATATAATATATGGTATAAAATGATAAAAAAGGAAGGAGTACCAAAGTATTTAGAAAAGGGATGGGGAGAGAAAAGATGGACAAGAATAGCAAGATTTAGATTGGGAAACGAGGTAAGGGCAAGTATGTATTGGGAAAAGAAAGATAACAGGAAGTGCAGAATATGTGAATGGGAAGAAGAAACATGGGAGCATGTATGGGAAGGATGTAGGAGAGGAATGGAAGATAAAGGAACCTGGCAAGAGAATGTGGTAAAGATTCTAGGGGAGGATGGTTTGGGGGAAGAGTGGATGAAGGAGTTAGAGGATGCTAGGGGAGTAATTGAAAAAGAATGAAAGAATGGATGCAAAAAATGGTAAAATGGAGGTACAAGAGAAGTGAAAGAAAAAGGAAACGGAAGTCGCTTAAATAAGAAGCGTAAAGATTTGTAAGTTATAAAGTATGTAATAGCATAAGTAGATTAAGATGCGTTTGCGTTACCGCTCTCTCTCTCGCTTGCACTCTCGCTTTCGATCACTCGCTCACTCGTTCGCTAACACGTCCCAAATTGCGCTAGCGTCAAAAATAGATTTAAGGCGTTCGATATAAGATTTTATGTAAATAGGTGTAAATAATTGTAAATAGTAAGGATAAGATTTTATAAAAAATGTAGAAGGAAGTGTTGTAAGAAATGGAAGTCATGTAAACCCTTAGGGGACACATTATGAATAAAGAAGAAGAGTGAAGGGCCTAGGTTAGATCCTTGGGGAACTCCAGAGGTAGGTGTGAAAGAGAAGGATGTATAACAGTTGTACTGAACTACCATTGGACGATTACATAAGTAAGAATGCAACAGGTTTAATAGTTTATCCGGTGCGCCTAGTTCTTGGAGTTTACGTAGGATTTTCCATGGTCGACACAGTCGAAAGCTTTGAAAATATCCGTATAGACTACGTCAGGCCTGCCCAAGCTGGGGAAAACTGCTCGTTCACCACATGTTTAGTTTCCAACACCACAGGCCTCTACTTGCTTCTAGAAGGGCGTGGTAGTGGTTCGTGGCACGTGCCGTGCGCCGTAGTTTGACGAATTCAAGATCGCAGATACGTTTTAAAGTAGGTGCTTTGGGGCGACTAAGTTGAAATATAATTTTTTTATTTGAATGTTGTAAAATGAACCTCAAATGAAACAGAAACGTTTACTGACATCCTGCGGTGAAAAATGTAATGTTTTTCTTACAGGAATATGATTTTATTAACAATGCAGCAATTGAAAAAAATGAATCCTAATTATATTATTACATTATACTTTACAGGAACAAAAAAAGAAAATGTGTAAGCGCAACAACTTTAAATAGGAGTGTTGAATGATCCTTAGTTCCAATAATTTGGACAATTTCTTTGCAAAATCCAAGCCGATATTTTATAAAATGCCGAAGTCTTGACTTTTAAAGTCCAATTTTCTTCAAAAAATGAAAATTCAAATTTTTATCGCACAAATAAATAATGAAAAAACAAAAATTCCGCAAGAATTGACAGATTGAATTGGGCTTTGGTATACTTCTCAAGTGTCCTAAAATGAAGGTTATGTTCGTTAGCCAGCCATTTTGGATAAAAATTCAAAAAGTGAGCGCTCTTTCAAAATTATTGTGACCACTTGTTTTGCAAATTTTAAAATTCTATGTACGGATATTCGTAGTACTAGAAAAGAAAAATAATTTATCCCAATGCCTTTTTCTGATAAAACAAACATTACTGGAGTTATATCATTTACAAAATTCCAAAAAACAAACGAAAATGAACATTTTAAGCCAAACAACGCACGATATGAAAAAAATTCAAGATAAGAAAAATGTTTGTTTTTTTAACACCCTACAAAATTGTTATGAGACTTTCTTTAATTTTCTTCAAAAAACGAAAATTCACATTTTTATCGCACAAAAAAAATAATGAAAAATCAAAAATTCCATTTTCCGTTGAAAATATACAAGATACGAAAAAATATGAATAGAGAAAAACTGTGCACTCAAAAAAGATCTACAAATTTGTTCTACAAATCTACAATTTGTTTCATCTGTCAAAACCTTGTTTTTTACCAAATTATAATAATTTTCTGAAATGTCAATGCTAATAAGTTGGAAAAGATTATGAGCGTGTTTCAAACTGTAACCAAATTTTTACTGAAATTTTATGTAAAAAATTTATTGTAATTATTGTACCAAAAAATGATGTTCCGAAAAAATCCTCGTATAAAGAGTGTTGGATTTTAGGTTTAAGATTTCAAGAATTTTTCAGAATAAACCTATTTTCCATGAAAATGTTGGTTTTTAAAGATTTATATCTAACCTTCTTTACAGAACATATTATGAACTTTCCTCGTTTGGAAGATTTGATTCATTCCATTACTGCTAATATATTTATTATATTCCAAATTCTAAATTACTTCACTCATTCTTTTTTGTTTAAAAATCTGTCGCCCGAAAACACCTTCCGAGATACTGCCTATCTACGGTACTGGATACCTCCCTTCCATTTCAGAGAGCGACCACCTCCCCGAGCCTCCAACGCTGTGTGGAGGGAACTGGTGGTGGAAATTGAACACGTGGTCAACGAGCAGTTTTCCCCAGCTTGGGCAGGCCTGGACTACGTCTACCTGCCTGTGGTCGACCAAAAGAGTTTCGATAGTCTGAAGAAATATAATTAAATTAGAAGTGGTCGATCTCTGTGGAACAAAGCCATGTTGAGTTGTAGATAGGACAAGAGTCACGTAAGACCAAATTAAGTCACTTATTATCGTTTTGAAAACCTTTGAAAAATTACTTAACAGTGCAATTGGTCGATAGTTATCAACGAGAGATTTATATCCATTTTTGAACACGGGGCATACTTTAGATAATTTCCAGGTATCCGGAGATATCCCGGATGAAAGAGACATATTATAGATAGCAGTTAGCGGTTCCATAAGTTCTTTAGCACATTCTTTTAGCATGGGACTCGGAATTCCATCAGGCCCCCAAGTAAATTTGTTTGGCATCGACTTTAACATGAGTTTTACTTGTTCACATGAAACACGAAGAAAATCACCTAGTAACTTATGTGAATTCCTAGATATTCCGTCAGGTATAGTTGAGGAAGGTTTATATACATTAGAGAACAGAGTAGCAAAGGAGTCGACAATATCCTGGGGATTCTTAATTTCATTACCTCAAAGAACATGATACCAGGTATCCTTGAAACTTTATTTAAATTGTTAACATGGGACCATAGAGTCGAGGGAGACTTTTTAATATCGTTTTCAACATCAGTCAAGTAACTTTTGTATGCCTCCTTAGTATTCCTTTTCAATTCCTTTCTTAGATGTAAAAATCTTTCTAAATAAATTGAGCTACCTGTTTATTTAAACTGAACTCTGGCTTTGTTCCTACAAGTAATGGTGCTGATAATTTTCTTAGTGTACCATTTAGGGTATGATATCATACTAGGGTTTATCGAATTTTTGCCTACTACATCGTCTAATATGTCATATAATTTTTTAGAGAATTCTTTAACGGCCGTGTTTACATTATCAGAGACATATCAAAATGACCAATCAGTAGAATTCAGTTAAACATTAAGGTTCCCGTAATCACAATTTTTAAATTTATATCTTTTCGTTGACGGGTTAATACAGAATCTGTTTTTAGCTAACGAAGATGGCAACGATGCTTCAAATTTAATAGTAAGGGGTGAATGGTGTTTGTCCACTGGCAAAATAGGTAAAACATTAGCAGTGACCTCGCATGGAAATGATGAGATGACAAGATCCAGATATCGCTCATTTATATTATTGATATCATTGTACTGTTTCAATTGATGGATATCCATAAAGGTTTGTAAGGTGAAAGATTTAGTATCAGTCATCCCATCGTTAATGAAGTAAACTAATTTTGGTATATTAAAATCGCCAAGTACAAAATATTTTATTATCCCATATTGCAGATAAAGTTGTAATATTCTCAAAAAAGTTCTCCAATTCCTTGGCAGAAATCTCTGGGGGGATATAAGTAGTGATAAGAATAAATGCGTTTATATCAGAAATGATCTTAACAGCAGTCGTACTTATTTTAGGTACCGCATTAATAACGGAGGAAACATTAATCTTTTCAGAGGTAAAGGTAGCTTTTACGGCTTTTACTTAACATTTTCTTACATGTTTAATCTTAAACGCTTCAAATTGATTTATAATTGTTTACGTGTTCGGAATTGTATTTTGAAATTTCTTGAATAAAAAATTTACGTTCAGAAAATTATCTTCAAAATTAGTCAAAAAACAATTTAAAAAAATATTTATTTCCAAATTTAATGATATTTTCCGGAAACAATAACATTTGACGTTTTTTCGAACAACTTCTAATAAAATTAACACATAATGGCTTTCATTTGTGCCCATAAAGCGGGTAATTCAATCACATTTCATGCAAAAATTGAGAGAAAATCTACAGTGTACTATTATTAAAACTAGGGTGCTTGTTCAACCTATTGGAAAATAGATGTCCAGAAACTTTTGCACGACATTACATATAAGAGAAAATAAATGTTTATACTCCTACGTGTGCGTGAGTTATTATTTGCTTTCTGTAAGATTTCAATTTCAGTTAACGTTTACCGAAGATGTTTACACATAAATCTGTCTTGGGTCGTAGTTTAGGACGCACGTGATGTTTTTTTTTTTAAATTCAGGACTGAATTTTTTACAGATGTGTGCAAGTATATTTTCAATTCTTTTTTGTTTAATTCTCATGTTAACGCAAATAGTGAAATGAATGTCGATTTTTTTAGTCTCATTTTCTATCACCTAAACATTTTTTTTCTTACACTTGCCGTCACTGAGATTCAATGCACAGTAGGATGGTCCGAATTTATAACTGTAAAAATTCGACTTTCGATTCTTTGTGATTCCCCCCCCCCCCCCATTTTATTCGTTTTCCGGAAAAAAAAAATCCGTAATTTTTTTTTATTCAACGTTAATACGTGCCCTCGGACTTTTGAAATTAACATGGGGTTTATAATGAGAAAAGCTTGATTTTCAAAAAAATGTAAACAAAAAAGTACTTGTTATAAACTTTTTGTGAATCAAAGTATAGTCACCTCTTAAAGAGTATTCAAGGAATAATTTCCACCCAATAAATTTCAATTTTGACACTCCAAATCCTCTTTTATTGTGCCCAGAAAATTACCTAAAAATACAAAATAACAGTTTTCTATCAAATTTATGCTAAAGACGGTATTTTTTGAAATTTTTTCAACATGAATTATTTTTAATCGATAAGAGACGAGTTCGGAACTTTCTTTTCAATAATTTTAATTATTTCAACAATTATTATTTGTTTAAACAATTTTTTCCCCTGTAAATCGTGAAAAGTTATTATCTCTCGGGATAAATTATACAAAGTTGATGAATGTCAAGAGTAGTAATTCTTGTTTAACATATTTGGTAATTATTCAAACAATTTAAATATGCTTAAACAATTTTTTATTCCAAAAACCGTAAAAAGTTATTATTTTCTGGAAATAATCACACAATTCAAGAATGTTGAGAGCAATATATTTTAAAAGGATATTTGGTGATTATTCAAAAAAATTTTATTTGTTTAAATAATTTTTCCCTCTGTAAAGAAAGAAAAGTTATTATTTTCTGGAATTAATGACACAATTAACGGATGTTGACAGTAATTTTTTTCCTAAAGGATATTCAGCACTTTTGTAAACGATTATAATTTTTTTATTTGTTTAAACAATGTTTTCTCTGTAAATCGTGAAACGGTATTCTTTTCTGCAATTAATGACACAATTAACTAATGTTAAAAGTAATATTTTTTGCTTAAGATATTTTGCAATTATTTAAACAACTATTAATCATTCATTTGCGCCTGTTCATAGGAAAGGTGGAGAAAAGTCTAGACTTTTCAAATCTCTCACTCTATGTCGCATATTATTCAGAATTTGCTTATCTCAGAAGGTATACCCTATATTGTTTAAATAATAATAATTTGTTTAAAAAAGTAAAATCAACTGCTCTAAGTCATGTATAGTGTTTTTTCTTTAAATCACCCCCAAAGATAATTAGAATCTGTGAACTGAAAATAATTTGCATGTAGATATTTCCTAAAGTATATACAGGGTGTCCAAGTATTCAAAATACATATTCATATTTTCAGATTCCTTGTGAAAAACTCAATTGAAAATGATCAATAAAAAAATTTGATTAAATCCATAATTACCGAGTAATTGGCAATTAAAGATTAACCAATCAAAAGAATGCGTTAGATAGCCAACAGTCCATGTGCCATCGCTGAGAGTGTATGAGAATACAAGTTCAGATCGTATAATTTCCCCTTCGTTTATTTTTGTATGAAGTTTTAACTCTTGGGTGCTACAACTTGGTGCAACTTCACACTAAAACAAGATTCGAAAATTAAAAAGTATCTTTTTTGTAGCAACCAAATTACAAAACATTGCTCGACGAGTTGATTACCTTATACTGAAAATGCATGCGTTGTTTTAAATCTGTTGAATCCTCTTGAATTCTTAGCATTCCGCAGAATTCTCCCCAGTTCTGTAGAAATAATTACTTAAACCTTTTTGAATTACCCCGAACATTTTGGAATTTGAAGAATTCATGGAACTCAAGCAATTCATGCAATTCAAGGAATTCATGAAATTCAAGGAATTCACGAAATTCAAGGAATTCATGAAATTCGAGGAATTCATAGAATTCAAGTTATTCATGAAACTCAGGGAATACACGGAATTCATGGAATTGACGGAGTTATTGAAATTCACGGAATTCAAAGAATTCAAACAATTCACCCCTTCCAACAGCTCTTGGCGGCTGGATGGTGCCCCTGTGACTGGACACAGAAATAATTATGGTCAAACCCCTACCCCTTTCTAACATCTCTTGGGAGCGAGAAGGCAGCCCTGTAACTGGTCGCAGAAATAATGTTGGTAAAACCCCTTCCCCTTTCCAACACTTCGTGGGGGCGGAAAGGCAGCTCTGTGTCTCGTCACAGAAATAATGTTGATGAAACCCCTACCACTTTTCCATATTTCTGGGGGGGGGGGGGAAGGCAAGCCTGTAATTGATCGCAGAAACCTCTTTCCAAAACATCGCAGGGGGGGAGGCACCCCTCTGAATGGTCATATAAATAATGTTGATTCAACCCCTACCCCTTTCCAATACTTCATGGGGGTGGGAAGTCACCCCGGTGAATGGTCACAGAAATAATGTTGGTCAAATCCTACCCCTTTCCAATACTTCGTGGGAGGGAGAAGGCGGCGCTTTGTCTGGTAACAGAAATAATGTTGATCAAACCCCTACCCCTTTACATTACTTCGGGGGGGGGGGGGGGCCCCGCTGAATGGTCACAGAAATAATGTTGATCGAACCCCTACCCCTTTCCAATACTTCATGGGGGCGGGAAGGCACCCCTGTGACTGGTCACAGAAATAATGTTGGTCGAATCCGTACCCCTTTCCAACACTTCTTGGGGGCGGGAAGGGACTCCTGTGACTGGTCACAGAAATAATGATGGCCAAACAACTACCCATAATAATGTTGGTCAAAGCCCTATCCCTGCATCTCTCTGATTCGTCTTCTGTGATTAATCACAGAAATATGTAAGTACAATTTCACCCCTATTTTTTATATTTATTATTAGTTCTGGGTTAAGGCCGTAACAGCCCTTGACGCTTGGGTAATCGCGTTGCGTCCCCTTGTGAGCCTAGGCGTAACCACAAAGCCCTCTCCACAGGGAGAGGACCGCAGCCACGCTGTTGGCTGATATCTCTGACTCACTGATACAGTAATTGCCTGTGAGTGTTAAACGTTTCCTATGAACATTTCTGTTAAGACTTTGATTTCGTTCCTTCCGAGCTTGAGCATTTCCCTTGCTCGGTTAGAGTTAAGCTTTGAGCCCAAGAGTGTTTTGGCCTGTCTGCAACCAGAGACCAAATCCACTCATTCGGATGTTCCTCAGTCAGCCAACTGTTAATTTCTTCTGTGACTGACCTGCTGGGAATACCTACAGCTGCCTCGGGTCCATTAAAATTTCTTCTTGTTGCTAGTTTGGCTCTCTCCCTAGGGATTGCGGGACCTTGTAGCTGGTGGGAGGGCTTACGGGGCTCATTGACCACAGATCTGGAATAGGTGAACCTAAGGGGCTCACTCAGCAGAGTCTGAGCAGAGACGGACAGGTAGGGGTCTCGAATGAGATGCCTTTACGGGGTCTTTGGGACACCAGGTCGAATCCCATAGTACGTCGACCCACCCCCTGCAAGCGGGGACCTGTGGGGGGGGGGGGTCTTATTTTCCTAGCTTCTCGTGGGACAGAAATGTTACCCAAAAAACCTAAAAAACAAAAGTAAAGTAAAGATGGTGGAGACAATAACGTCGAAGCCGTAAAAGTGCAGCTGACGGAACTCTCCGTATGGAAGAGGTTCCTTAGCGGAGCAAAAAGGAGAGCCCGTAATGCGCGGCTCGCAAACAGCAGCCAAGGGATTGACGCGTCACCTCGCGAAGGACGCGCCCCCAGATTCAACGACATCTTCATTAGGTCGGGGGCCATCGTTGTGGAGGCCGTGGAAATCTGGTAGTGAGACTGGATTGTGGAGAAAACCCAACGTTCGAGCTTAAAGAAGGTTTGAACTTGGAAGTCAAGAGGACGGAGTGTCTGCAAAGGTACCGCAGAGCGACCGTGTTGATTCCCGGCAACCCCGAGAGTCCATATCTAGGGGCGAGTAGGGTTACATTCAGGATTACCCAACTGAGATTCGCAGGGGTCCCAGAACCGTCCGGAGGTACCCCGAACTAGCCTCTCAATGACTGAGACGGAAATCTCCATTACGCAGATTTTTTGCACCACATCAAAGGCGCCTCGGCGGTTCTAGTCAGACGCATGTCTGTGGTGCAGACAGGGCTCGCCCTAATCCAAGAACACTGGTTATACAGGGAAAGGATTTGTGGCTTGTCAGGATGTGGCTCTATATATAAGAGGCCACGCGAAAAACGCCAAGGGCATGCATGGCCGTCAAGGATGTGGATGCGATCTTGGTGCCTAAATTCTGCTCTATAGATCTCACCGTTATTAAAGTGAGACTTAGGGGCAGTAGTAGAGAAAGGCTAGAGGTGTTTATTGCCTCGGCTTACTTCCCTGGCGATGCCGAGGGGCCCCCGCCTCCCAAGGGGTGCCTTCAAAAGAACAAGATTCCTCTGCTGTTGGGCTGTGATGTACACTATCACCACATGGTGTGGGAAAGCACAAACATCAATGACAGAGGGAGAAATTTAATTGAAGACATAGCGGGCACAGAGCAGGAGGTTCGGTGGTTTCTAATATTAGAAACCCCAGAAATACACTTTGGGTCTCATATAGAGAGGAAATCAAAGGGAGGCTTGCGGAATTCCCCACAAGCTATAGTACCATTGATGAGTTGGAGCACGCCGCGGATTTTCTGCGAGGGGCTCTGACACGTGGAAAGACAACAATGTTGTGCAATAGGGCAAATAGAACTAAATTGCCTTCGGACTGGGACATCTATAAGACGGCCCAGTGTGAGTAAAATAAAAATATAAGGAAGTATAAGCAGGAAGATTGTAGGAGCTTCTGCGAGGAATCGAAGAACATTTTGGAGACAGCGAAGCTGCACAAGATCCTGGCGAAAAATCCGGAAGCTCGCCTCGGGCTTATATGGCTCGATAATGGTGAGTTTGCCGAAAATGAAGAAGCAACGCTGAATCACCTGATAGAAGTCCACTTCCCGGGTTTTCAGCGAATCTGAACCGACCAAGAGGAGGAAGGCCGGGGCCAGGGGGTTGAAAGGGCCGACAAGAATTTCGCTGCTAAGGTCGCAGATTACAAAAAAGTGAAATGGACCGTAGGGTCCTTTTGTTCCTTTAAATCACCAGGGGCGAATGGCATTCATCCAGCGCTTTTACAAAAAGGCATGGATTTGGTCGTCCCTCCTCTGACGAAATTATTTAGGGCAAGTAAAGCCCTTAAACACGTGCCATCGGCATGGAAGGATGGCAGAGTGGCTTTCATACCCAAACTTGGGTGGGAGTGTTACATTGCTGCCACAGATTTCCGACCAATCAGCCTAACGTCTTCTATCCTGAAGACGCTGGAGAAGCTGGTCGAGAGATACATTAGGGATGAGGTGCTCTTGGCCTCCCCGCTGCATAGAGGGCAGCATGCTTTTCAGGCAGGCTGCTCTGTAGAAACTGCGCTTCATGCTGCAGTGGCAAAACTTGAGCAGCAATTGGAACGAAAGGGGTATGCTGTGGGCGCTTTCTTGGATATAGAGGTTGCTTTCAGCAATACTCCTACACAAGTCATCTGTCGAGAGGCTTTGAGATGTGGCGTGCCGGACTAGCTAGTATGCTGAATAGGAAGCATGCTACGCTGAAGAAGACTCGAAACCAGATGGGGTGAAGGCCTAGTAAGGGGGATAGCTCCGCGGGGTTGCCCACAGGAGGGTGTCCTCTCGCCCCTCCTGGGGTGCATTGTAGTGGACGACCTTCTTCGAAGGCTAAATGAATAAGCGTACTATACTCAGGGATACGCGGATGAGTTTGTAATCCTAGTCAGGGGAGCTCACCTGGAAACGCTGATTTTCACGAGAAATTATAATGTTCCAAAAGTTGACGCTCCTGTATTCTGTGGTGGGAAGCTGACGCTTTCAGATTCAGTTAAATATCCGGGAGTAATCCTAGATTTGCAAGCTGAACTGGGCAAAGCACCTGGAGACCCAATGCAGGAAATTTGTCAAGATTTTTTGGATGTGCAGGAGAGCCTTTGGTTTGACGTAGGGGCTAGGGCCTAAAATGCTTGCATGGCTCTATTCTGCTTTCTTAAAATACAGGCTCCTACTGGCGGCCGTGGTCTGGTGGCCACAGGTGGAATTTAAAACAATGCAGGACAGGCTGCGAAGATTACAAACGCTAGCATGTTGCGATAACCACTAGAGCGGCACACGCGATGGGCCGCCTGGCAAGAGCAAATAGATAGACTCCGGGGACTATACACTAGGCTAGGGCGAAAAACCAACATTGTGCGTCCAGGAAACGCCTGGGTGCGGAAAAGTGGCCCAGTCCAATCCGAAACTCAGCGCACTTTGAAATTTTGAAATCGGATAATATCTTCAGTCTGTTCTTTGAGGGTAAAATCTCGAAATTTCACTAAAAAACACTAAAATTTAAGGATCTGCAAAAATGGGCTTAAAATCGATACCGATGCCTTCCAAGGGTGACTTTACGATGAAAAGTCATCAGAGGGTACTTAGAGGTCCGTACCGAGTCGCCAAAGTCACCCCATGCCAATCCTCGTGGAGGGGGAAATGGCTCAAAATTGGGTATTTTCGAGTAAAACGCTTAATTACTTGTGCAGCTCCTAGCTCACTGAGTTCTACTACTTCGAGTGACCCAGAGCCGACCACGTGGAGGTGGCTGCACATCGGACTCCACCCACGCCCTACCAAACCAACCAACCAACCAACCAACCATATGTAGAACGTGCTTATTTAAGTCTTAGAGTCATTAATTACACCCACAAAGTCTTTCTTAGTATCAAATAAGTTGACAGTCTTTCGAGAAAGAAGTGTGGCGCGTATCTGTCGGTCCCGAGCGTCGGGACCGATGCCTTGTCTGGACACCTCTGTTACCAGTCTAACAGTTCTTTCCACCGCTACTGTGTGACAAGGGAAAGATGTAAAGTCCCAGTCTGGTACCAAGCCATCGGCCATAGATAGCTTAGCGGTAAGTTCATCCTCTGTTATAGGAATTAAAACTGGAGGTACGGTAAGTGAAACATCTGTCTGTTCCTAATCAATCATTTCTGTTTTATCATTAGCTCCAAAATTAATTTTTGGCACAATATTGTATCTAACAGTTGTCTGTTGCTTATGTTTTGCTTCCAGGATGTTGGTGAGTGCGTCTTGGCGAACGATAAGCCTAGGGTCGGTTACCATTCCAAGAAGTATATTTTCTGGCATGGCAAAGAAGCCGTTTGTCTGAATGGAAGTGTTTACCACATTTATGTACTTCAGAGGAAGAAACCTTGACAATTTGATTGCTTGGAAGAGGTGCCGACTCGCATCAGCGATAGACTTATCCCTTCTGATGTTGAACCACTGAGGTACGTATACTGTGAGTAAGTATTCAACTTATACTTGCAGTTTTTTGTGGGTCTTTTTGTTGATATGTATAATTTCAGAATTCTATTTGAAGTTGTTAGCCAGCGAGCCATGTTGATGGGGCCTATCTTCCGGGAGGCCAGCTCAGGAGAGCACGCTTCGGACCATATGGCATCTGATATGTCATGAAGATACCTTTGATCTGAGCTGAGATCTGTGGGCTCAATCTCAGGTAAGTCACACTCAACTTGTTTAAACTTTACAACATTGAGGGTCTCACAAGTTGGAAGTTATCCCCCTATTGGCCCTGAGTATTTGTTCGGACCAGAGGTAGGTCCGTCAATAAATACAAAAAGACTTCTGAACGGTAGCTCATTGAAATGTAATAGACAGACAATCCATTGCAAGGGACGATCAAGTCGTTCCTCTAGTAGACGAATAATTCCTCCCTTCCAGCCCGTATTCGTATTTGTACCGTCACAGCCCACGACTACCACTGCATCGAAACCTTCATTCAGTTCTGTTGTTACGTAATTATAAATAGAATCACACTCATCTTGGGCATGGCACGATGGTGTGACGACACGGCCTACGTATTTAGAACCTGGTTCGGCCACCAAAGATATGTGTTCCTCCTGAATAAATCCGGAGGCTGTCAATGTTTCGTCTTTCCGACTATCAAAGTATAAGCCACGAATAGAATCCTCGTGGCGTGATTCCTCCTTCAACTTGGAGCCTGTTTTGATTTTCTCGCGCCTTATCTTACTTTTATCTATGATTAGACACTCAGGTACTTCTTGAGAAATATCCGGGGAGATCATACCTGCTCGATTGGCAGCGAGGAGCAAAGACGAGCTTAAATGTGCCGCAGCCCGGTGACTTATACCATATCTTTGAGCAACTACTGCTGCTTCAGATAAGTCAAGTCTGGCCTGTGATGATTTTCTCTGCACCTGAGACCGTTGGGATAGAAGCAGAATCCCAAATAACTATTAGTTTGGAACGGACTTCGTCGGCAATGTCTCTGAACGAAGGATCCTGGTCTTTTTCTGAAAGACAGTCCTTTTGCCTTCGAACCTCCTGACAACATCGCAGAACGTCAGCCCTCGTTCGGACCAAAATCTTTTGAAGGACCAAATATAGGGCACTGCACAAAGTCTATCTTTGCGAATTTCGACATGCTGTGGCATAGGAACCAAAGAGGGGAGTGCAGGCAGAATCAGAATCTCTACCACCAAAAGAACCAACGACGAGACAATGAGAAGAAGAAACTATAACGACAGCGTCGACTAGCACCTGCGAGTGAACGCACATTAGGCGTGAGCCGACAGTACAAGCCATTGACAGGTTCTGACAAATCTCGACAACGCTCGACCAGAGGGAGGGGGAGGGGGAGGGGAGAAGGAGACCGGCGATCGGGGGGGGGGGGGGTCCAGCTTTAGTGTAGAGGTGGCACAGACGCTCGTGTGCTCGTAGACAGACATGACCCAGGGACCGCACATGTATTTAAGCGTTTTACTCGAAAATACGCAATTTTGAGCCATTTCCCCCACCATGAAGATTGGCATGGGATGACTTTGGCGACTCGGTACGGACCTCTAAGTACCATCCGATGACTTTTCATCGTAAAGTCACCCTTGGAAGGCATCCGTATCGATTTTAAGCCCATTTTTGCAAAACCTTAAATTTTAGTGTTTTTTAGTGAAATTTCGAGATTTCACCCTCAAAGAACAGACTGAAGATATTATCCAATTTCAAAGTGCGCTAAGTTTCGGATTGGGCTGGGCCACTTTTCCGCACACAGGCGTTTCCTGGACGCACAATGTTGGTTTTTCGCCCCAGACTATTCCTCACTTCTGATGTTGAAATTCAGGCCAAGGGTCTAGGCCGCTTGCTCCGCGGCTTTGTAAATGAACGCTCCTTCGCCAATCATCTCGTGATTTCTTACCATTTTTAGAAGCGGATCTCTGCCATTAGCAACGATGTAAGCTGTACTTAGAACAATTCAGTTATGAAGACACTGAAGATTCAGAAGTCCATGTCCGCCTTGACGGCGTGAAATGTATAATCGCGGAACTGACGAATTGATATTCAAGCTTTTATGCATATGCATGATCTTCCGTTTGGTGACATCAAGGACCTTAAGCTCGTTCATCGTCCATTGAACCACCCCAAACGAGTAGAGTAGAACCGGGACGGCAAGCATGTTAGTCGCAGATACCTTGTTCAACGCCGACAGATTGGAAGACCAAATCGGTCGAAGAAGATGCTTGTATCTGCTTCGGAGAGACTCCTTCGGTGATGTTACGTCCTGAATGCGGCTTCGAGGCACGCCCAGGTATGTATAGGTCTCTCCAGTGTTAAGATGTCTACTAACGCTTATATCCACAAGCTTGGGAACGCCAGTAATCTTTCCTTTCTCCAGATGAATTTTGGCACACTTGTCCAAACCAAAGTCTATTCCAATCTCTCCTGTGTAGTTCTTGACGATATTAATAGCAGATTGAAGTTTGCTTTTACCAGAGGCATAGATCTTCAAGTCATCCATATAAAATACATGAGTGACCTTATGCTCGCGCTGATTAGTGTCGCCACAGAGGTCTCCAGGAGAATTTCGTAGTGCGAGAGATAGAGGCAGAAGTGTGATGCAAAAAAAAACAAAGGGCTCATGGTATCACCTTGAAAGAAGCCCCTCTGGAAGGTGACGTTGTTCGTTATCGGACGATAATTTCTAGATGAGATAGTAAATCTAGTTTTCCAAAGAGGCATACATCTCTCTATGCATCTCACCATGTGTGGATGTACCTTCAAGCTCTCCAACAGACAGATGATAAGTCTATGGGAGGTTGAATCGATAGCTTTCCGGTAGTCAATCCAGGCCATTGACAAGACGCGCTGATGGGCTGCAGCGTCTTTACAGACACACCTGTCAATTAGCAGGTTCTCTCGACAGCCTGCTACACCTTTTTTCGAGCCACGTTGTTCGTACATCTCTCGCCATACAGGCTCAATTCTTCGAACAATCCTGTTGTTTAGGACAGCTGTAAAGATCTTATACAGTGTGTTCAAACAAGTTATAGGTCTGTGATTCTATGGGTTGGACAAATTGCCTTTTTTCGGCAGGAGTATAGTACGTCCTAACACCAGCCACTGCGGAATGGGCGCCTCCGACTTTAAATATGAGGTGAATATGCGGGCCAAATGTTGGTGTATAAAAGTAAACTTCTTCCACCAAAAGTTCTTCGTGCCTCTAAGTGTTTTTTTCACCTCTTAGGCAGTGACTGATGGACATTCCTAATCAGATTTTACAAGGTTGTCGCAAAACTCCTTGAAGCGGATGATATTGTCAGTATCTTCTTTAAACTCCAGTGTTTTCAGGATTTTGTATACCACTCTCCAAAAACTCTCTACCTCCTTGGGCTTGGATGGATTTTTTACAGAAACAGGGAGATCGCTGAAGAGGCGCGATGGGTCAGCGAGAAACTGTTTATTTTCCCTGATCAATCTCTCCCTCTACTGCATTCTCCTTCTTGCGTCAGGTAACAGCCGTATTTTGTCAACAATATGCTGCTTGATTGTCAGCAGCTTTGACTTGTTTAGTGTGTGATTCGAGATCCTTAGTTCTTGGGCGAACTTTCGAACCCTTTCCGTAAACGGTCTACCAGATGTTATGTAGTCAATCACACATTGAACACGGGACGCATTCTGTCTTGCCCATCCAATTTTCTTGTTCAGTTGATGCAAGCGTCTTTTGGTCTTTTGATCCATCGTCGGTTTTAGCCTTCAATTTGAATCAGCCAAAGTTCTCGCAGCACCATAAACTGAGCAATTGGTGGTCCAGAGGTCGGACTCGTGCGAGATATCTCCACGAAGGGAGGCATCCATTTCAGCCAGATCTTGGGGCTTAAGAGGAACCTGCATGTTGATGTTCCTCCTTGTACTGAAATTGCAATCATCTTTCAGAAGGTGCCTACTTTCTGCGGATGGTCTTAATGTCGCTTCATCTTCGGCTGCAGCTTGATCAAGCAGCGGTTGGGGAAGCGCTCCGCGTACATACCCATTTTTCCGGAGGTAGTCAGCTTGATTTCGCAAAGACTGATGCGAAGCGTGCTGTAGCTCTGGGTGTTTCTGGCACCACAGATTGTGCATACGCGCCATAAAGCCCACGCGAACAGGGATAATGCTGGCATCGTAGCAGTCTATCACGTCATTCCTTAGTTGATCCGTCCACACAATGTGGGCGTTTCGCCGGTTCGTCACCGTGTTTTCATCTAAATTATTTTCAGCACCCCGAACTCTAGGATGATCGGCATTGTTTGCCGACCCATTGTCGGTGCTCTGCACGTTCGATCATTTTGAACCGCATCTCCAACATTTTGGTGCCTTGGTGGTTTCATTGTTGATCCCACGAGCAGCTAAAAAGGGTTCGTCCATCCTTGTAGAGCCCCGCGTGCAAGGATAAGGCTGATACTCTGACATGTTGCCGGGTATCCCACAGTCACCGTTTAAGACACCTCACCCAGGTGCCATTCAGCTTTGGGCACGGTTGTTACGCCTTCGCTTAGGGGTTATTCCTTCGGGACCATCCCTGGACAATTGTCTGCGAATGCTTATTATTTATTGTAACCATATTTAGCAGAAACCCTTGGTACAGGGACCCTCTATCCGCAACCCGAGGACGCGTTCGGTGACTTTGTCAAAGGCCCGTCGGTTCTATTCCAAAGGAATCGAAACTGAAACCAAAGATATATATATATATATATAAAATCTTAAAAAATAGTTAAACAACCACCGCAGGGTCCTACTAAGAGCAACCGCCATCTAAAAAATGTCAATAGCCTCCAATAGACGACAGGCCGGCGAAACCCTCGTGTGTCTTGAGGACACGAAGCGACCCAAGGATGAAAGCTTTCTACATCCAGATCGCAAGTGCCTTGGCATATTTTTGGCACGCGGGTATAGCTTTAAGGTTACGAACCAGTGATAGTTTCGCACCTCCGACAGCACCAATCACAGGGACAATTACTCGCAACGAATACTTTGGGTACAGTCGTTGCAGCTCTCTCTTAAGGTCTTGACACCTCTCCTCCTTTTCTTTCTCCTTTGCAGTGATGTTGTATTCGGACGGAGCCGAGAATTTGATCACGAATATAGTTGGTTTCTCGAGGCCTTGGAGAACAATGTCAGGTCTCGAGTGAGCAACGGAGACTGCTGCCCGAAAATCGTAGTTCCAGAAAATTTGACACTTCTTGTTTCGGACAGTTGACTCTATATCCCTTGGAGCGTTCGGCAGGGCAGGATCGCGACCAACACCGCAAGAGCGACAAAGATGGTAATGAAGTACTCTTAGGGCCGCATTATGTCTATAGATGTATGTCGTTCCTGCGTGGGTCGGACACCCAGAAGGTATGTGTTCTAGGTACTCAGCGTGTCCATGACACGCTCTGCACCTATCACTGGGAACTTCTTGACACAAAATGCGGGCACGGTATGCTAAGGTGGAAATAACACCGTCCTGGCATGCAAAAGTGAAACCCTCTGTACATGAATTGAGCCCTGATGATTTGAGGAAAGCAAAAGTTTGCTCCTTCGACAAGGTCTGCTTTTCTACATTTCTGTAAAAGTTTCCGTGCATATGCTTGTCAAGTAGCTCTTGATGAAATTTTCCAACCTCTGCTTTCTTTATTTCGGCTTTTAGATTTAAAGCATCTAGATGGAGTAATGCACTTTCCTCACTTCTGATTATATATATATTCGGTTTTGGTTTCGATTCCCTTGGAATAGAACCGAAGGGCTTATGACAAAGCCACCGAACGCGTCCTCGGGTTGCGGATAGAAGGTCCCCGTACCAAGGGTTTCTGCTGAATATGGTTACAATAATTAATAGGCAGCCGCGGACAATTGTCCAGGGATGGTCCCGAAGGAATAACCCCTCAGTGAAGGTGTGAGAACCGTGCCGAAAGCTGCATGGCACCTGGGTGAGGTGTCTTTAACGGTGACTCTGGGATACCGGGCGACGTCTCAGAGTATCAGCCTTATCCTTGCACGCGGGGCTCTACAAGGATTGACAAACCCTTTCCCTAGCTGCTCGTGGAAACAACAATGAAACCAACAAACCACCAAAATGTTGTAGATGCGGTTCAAAACGATCGAACGCGCAGAGCACCCGACAAGGGATCGGCAAACAATGCCAATCACCCTAGAGTTCGGGGTGCTGAAAATAATTTAGATGGAAACACGACGACGAACCGGCGAAACGCCCACATTCAGTGGACGGATCAAGTTAAGAATGACGTGCTAGACTGCTACGATGATAGTATTATCCCTGTTCGCGGAGGCTTTATGGCGCGTATGCATACTCTGTGGTGCCAGAAACACCCAGAGCTTCAATACGTTTCGCATCAGTCTTTGCGAAATCAAGCCGACTACCTCCAGAAAAATGGATATGTACGCGGAGCTCTTCCTGAACCGCTGCTTGAACAAGCTGCAGACGAAGATGAAACGACATTAAGACCAACCGCAGAAAGCAGGCAACTTCTGCAAGATGATCGCAATTTCAGTACAAGGAGGAACATCAACATGCAAGTTCCTCTTAAGCCCCAAGATCTGGCTGAAATGGATGCCTCCCTTCGTGGAGATATCTCGCAAGAGTCCGACCTCTGGACCATCAATTGCTCAGTTGATGGTGCTGCGAGAGCTTTGGCTGATTCAAAACGAAGGCTGAAACCGACGATGGATCAGAAGACCAGACGACGCTTGCATCAACTGAACAAGAAAATTGGATGGGCAAGACAGAATGCGTCCCGTGTTCAATGTGTGATTGACTACATAACATCTGGTAGACTGTTCACGGAAAGGGTTCGAAAGTTCGCCCAAGAACTAAGGACCTTGAATCACACACTGAACCAGTCAAAGCTGCTGACAATCAAGCAGCATATTGTTGACAAAATAAGGCTGTTATCTGACGCAAGGAGGAGGATACAGAAGAGGGAGAGATGGAACAGGGAGAATCAACAGATTCTTCCTGACCCATCACGCCTCTTCAGTGATCCCCCTGTTTTTGTAAAAAATCCACCCAAGCCCACGGAGGTAGAGACTTTTTGGAGAGAGGTGTACAAGATCCGAAAAACACTAAATTTGAAAGAAGATACTGACAATATCATCCGCTTCAAGGAGTTTTGCTACAGCCTCATAAAATCTGAGGAGGAGTGCCCATCAGTCACTGCCGAAGAGGTGAAAAAAGCACTTAGAGGCACTGAGAACTTTTCCGCTGCTGGACCAGATTGTATCAAGAACTTTTGGTGGAAGAAGTTTACTTCTATACACCAACATTTGGCCCGCATATTCACCTCATTTTTAAAGTCGGTGACGCCCATTCCGCAGTGGCTGGTGTTGGGACGCACTATACTCCTACCGAAAAAAGGCAACTTGTCCAGACCAGAGAATTACAGGTCAATAACTTGTTTAAACACACTGTCTAAGATCTTCACAGCTGTCCTAAACAACAGGATCGTTCGACGAATTGAGCCTGTATGGCGAGAGATGTACGAACAACGAGGCTCGAAAAAAGGTGTAGCAGGCTGTCGAGAGAACCTTCTAATTGACAGGTGTGTCTGTAAAGACGCTGCCGCCCATCAGCGCGTCCTGTCAATGGCCTGGATTGACTACTGGAAAGCTTTCGATTCAACCTCTCATAGACTTATCATCTGTCTGTTGGAAAGCTTGAAGGTACATCCACACATAGTGAGATGCATAGAGAGATTGATGCCTCTTTGGAAAACTAGATTTACCATCTCATCTAGGAATTATCGTCTGACGACGAACAATGTCACCTTCCAGAGGGGCGTCTTTCAAGGGGATAGTATGAGCCCTTTGCTTTTTTGCATCACACTTTTGCCTCTATCTCTCGCACTACGAAATTCTCCTGGATACCTCTGTGGCGACACTAATCAGCGTGAGCATAAGGTCACTCATGTATTCTATATGGATGACCTGAAGATCTATGCCGCTGGTAAAAGCAAACTTCAAACTGCTTTAAATATCGTCAAGAACTACACAGGAGAGATTGGGATGGACTTTGGTTTGGACAAGTGTGCCAAAATTCATTTGAAGAAAGGAAAGATTACTGGCGTTCCCAAGGACCCTGAGCTTGTGGATATAAGTGTTATTAGACACCTTAACACTGGAGAGACCTATACATACCTGGGCGTGCCTCAAAGCCGCATTCAGGACGTAACATCAGTGAAGGAGTCTCTCCGAAGCAGATACAAGCATCTTCTTCGACAGATTTGGTCTTCCAATCTGTCGGCGTTGAACAAGGTATCTGCGACTAACATGCTTGCCGTCCCGGTTCTACTCTACTCGTTTGGGGTGGTTCCATGGACGAAGAACGAGCTTAAGGCCCTTGATGTCACCACGCGTAAGATCATGCATATGCATAAAAGCTTGCATATCAATTCGTCAGTTCCGCGATTATACATTTCACGCCAGCAAGGCGGACGCGGACTTCTGAATCTCCAGTGTCTTCATAACCGAATTGTTTTAAGTACAGCTTACATCCTCGCGAATGGCAGAGATCCTCTCCTAAAGATGGTCAGAAACCACGAGATGATTGGCGAAGGGGCGTTCCTTTACAAAGCCGCGGAGCAAGCTGCCGAGACCCTTGGCCTGAATTTTAACATCAGAAGTGAGGAAAGTGCATTACTCCATCTAGATGCTTCACGTCTAAAAGCCGAAGTAAAGAAAGCAGAGGTTGGAAAATGTCACCAAGAGCTACTCGACAAGCAAATGCACGGAAACTTTCACAGAAATGTAGAAAAACAGTCCTTGTCGAAGGAGCAAACTTTTGCTTTCCTCAAATCATCAGGGCTCAATTCAGGTACAGAGGGCTTTATTTTCGCATGCCAGGACGGTGTAATCTCCACCTTAGCATACCGCGCCCGCATTTTATGTCAAGAAGTTCCCAGTGATAGGTGCAGAGCGTGTCATGCACACGCTGAGTACCTAGAACACATACTATCGGGGTGTCCGACCCACGCAGGAACAACGTATATCTATAGACATAATGCGGCCCTAAGAGTACTTTATTACCACCTTTGTCGCTCTTACGGTGTTGGTCGCGACCCTGCCCTGCCGAACGCTCCAAGGGAAATAGAGTCAATTGTCCGAAACGAGAAGTGCCAGATTTTCTGGAACTACGATTTTCGGGCAGCAGTCTCCGTTGCGCACTCGAGGCCTGACATTGTTCTCCAAGACTTCGAGAAACGAACTATATTCGTGATCGAATTCTCGGCTCCATCCGAATACAACATCACTGCAAAGGAGAAAGAAAAAGAGGAGAGATATCAAGACCTTAAAAGAGAGCTGCGTCGACTGTACCCAAAATATTCGGTACGAGTAATTGTCCTTGTGATAGGTGCTCTCGGAGGTGTGAAATTATCGCTGGTTCGTAACCTTAAAGCCATACCCGCGTGCCAAACATATGCCAAGGCTCTTGCGAGATGGATGCAGAAAGCTGTCATCCTTGGGTCGCTTCGTGTCCTCAAGACACACGAGGGTTTCGCCGGCCTGTCGTTGTGATTTCGTCGTGCCCTGTGACCACCCATCTCACGGGTGTGAGACGTGGCCATAGGTGTATTTTACCGCGGTTCTACTGGGGGCCATTGACATTTTTTCCAGATGGCAGTTGCTCTTAGTGGTACCCTGCGGTGGTTGTTTAACTTTTTTTTTTAATTATATATATATACAGGGTGTCCCAGACTCAAGTGTCCGGACTTATGTAGCCATATAAAAATTAAAAAAATAAATAGAAAATTCCTTTTCCAAAAATCAGTTGAAGTTTTACTTTTTTAGTTATGAAACATTTAAGCTGGTCCAATCAGGAGCGCTATATAAATCGATCGATCTGAAAATCTACACTCCCTTCCCCACATTACTCCCTGCACCGAGTGAATTAACTGAATAGAATTCTAAAGAAAAATAGGCGATTATTCTTATTGGGTTCTAGTAATTCAGTGTTCATTTATGCGAACAAACAAGAAAAACGGGGTTTCTTGAAAACAAGGGAAAAGGAGGAATTCTTTAAAAAAGGCTGAAGAGGGAAATATGGAAAAGGGTATGAAGTCTGTATTCATAAATACAGACTTCATACCTATAGATGTTTTAATTCCAAAATGAAATCACTCATTTTAATTTTTTTCACGCATTTCAAAGAATTGTTATTTGCATTTATATTTTCCATTTTGTGATGTCACATTTGACGTTAATCCTCCTCCCTCCTCCTGCGTCACAAATCAGAAAACCTGTTGAACACCCCCCCCCCCCTCCCGCTGTTTGTGTAAAATAGTTTTTGAGTGGCCCCTGACTTTTATTTAATAATAATTTTGTTATATTTAACATGTTTACAATTTTTCTAGAGGATTTAAGAGATAAGACGATGGTTTGAAAATATTTAATATAAAAGTACAAAATTTCCTATGTATATTTGAAAGAGATAATTCAACACGAGAGATAATCAAGAATTACTTAGCTTTCAAGGCGACCTCAGCTGACCTATCCTTTCGCTCGCAGTATATACCTGATTTTCAGGACTTGCATGTTGGTGGTGGAAGTGAGAACGTGGTTATTGTCAAGTGGTGAGAGGATTTACGGAATTTGTGTGGTAGGTGTGAGTGGAGTGTAAGGGTGGAAGCTGAGGAGGTGAGTAGGGTTGTGTGGGGTGAATTGGGGAGAGAAAAAGTAATCTTGAGCGTAGGGGTGAGGTGGGATTTAAGTAAATTGGGAAAGTGAGGTTAGGTTAGCAAGGAATCGGGGGAATTTGTGGTCAGGAGTATTGGGCCTTCGAGGGTCAAGTGTGGTGCTCGAAAATTTGTGGGGGTGTTAAGTGAGAGAAAGGGGTGTCTGCAAGGGCTTTGAGGAATTGAAAAAAGGGAAATATAGGAAGAATTTGGCGGCAATAAGGACAGCATTCTACAGACATCTGGCGGTTGAGAAGGGTACTGCATGGAGTGTTCCCAGTTACCAGCGGCAGAGCGGGAGGTGGGTAGTGAGTGTACGGGTAGTGAAGTTGACGGGGAGGAAATTTTCCACGTGCCACGACGGCCAACAGCTCGTGGCTCGGTGTCTAGTGGCGCGTCAGGGAGAGGGAGAGAGCGGGACGGTGAGAACGAAGGAAAAGAGAAGGTGAGGGAGAGAACTTCGAGCGCAAGTGGCGGGGAGGATCTCTTGAAGAGGAAAAGAGACAGCCAAGAGAGCTGTCTTAAAGCGTGGTAGAGAGCCCGTTCAAAAAAAGCGGGAGAACTAGTAGGACACCCCCCCCCCCCCAAAATGGGGGGAAATGTGGGGAAGGGGGCGCTCGGTATGCTGATAGGCGAGATCGGGGGGTGAGGGAGGAACTAAGAATTAGAGATGAGAAATGGGTAAAGGAGATGAAAGAGATGAGG
>CAKNXH010058309.1:0-14383 GCA_932178445.1 Andricus quercusramuli | reverse complement strand
ATGGAGGGAAATGTGGAGAAGGAGGCGCTCGGTATGCTGATAGGCGAGATCGGGGGTTGAGGGAGGAATTAAGAATTAGAGATGAGAAATGGGTAAAGGAGATGAAAGAGATGAGGCAGAGAGTAGAGGGGTTAGAGAGGGAAAGGAAAGAAAAAGATGCTAAAATGAAGCAGATGGAAGAGGAAAATAGGGTGTGGAAGGAAAGGAGGGGAAAAAGGCTTGAGAAGATGGAAGGCAGGAAGCAAATGGAAGTAGGAGGCGGAGGTGGGGGGAGCGAAATTAAAGGTATTTGGGAGAGGGTAGAAAAGATGATAGAAGAGAAAGTGGGAGAGCGCAGGAGTGAGAATGAAGAGAGAGCAGATAGGGAAAGGTTAAGGGCAATGGAGCTGAGAATGGAGAGAAAAGAGAAGGCAGACAGGAGGAATAATATTGTGGTAAAAGGGTTGAAGCTAAAGAGCGGGGAAGAAAGAGAGGGCGTGGAAGCGCTGCTACAGAGCATAGGGTGGGTTAAAGGCAGGGTAGGGAAAGTTAAGTTGGAGGGCAGAAAAGACAAGGAAGTGGCGACTGTGGAGATGGAGAGCTGGGAAGAAAAGTTGGGGGTAATGCGAAATAAAAATAGGATAAAGGATAAGGCAGTTTTCATCGATCACGATTTAACGAGAAAGGAAAGGGATGTGCAGAGAATGCTGAACGACAGGGCTAGAAGGGAGAAGAGTGAAGGGAGATCGGCAAAGATAGGATATCGGAAAATAAAAATAGACGAGAAAATGTGGGTGTGGGATGAGGAGAAAGATGTGTTGAAGGAAGTGCAGGGGAATTTGTTTCGTAGGCAGTAGGGGGGTGGGGGTAAGGCAGGGTAGAGGAGTAGTGAAGGTGCTGTATTGGAATGTGTACTTGGGTTTCTTGTTTCGGAGGAATGGGGGAGTGGATGGTCACATAAAAGAGAGAGTGAGGAGAGCAAATGTGGTGATGAGGCAGGTGTGGGGGTTGGGAAGGAAGCTATTCCAGGGTGTCTAGCGAGATTCCGTTTACAAATTCCCGGCAAATTCCCGGATTTCCCGGATCAGAAATAACGTTTTTCCCGGTTTGTTCTTGTGATGTGTTTAGCTATTTGAGGATTGGGACTCTGACAATAGCTTAGCGCCCGGAAAGAGCATAATTTGAGATAAACAGTCACTTGTATTACAAAAATGAGGTATTTATTAATTCAAAAATAAAATTTAAAATCAGATAAGACTAACGTTTGGCTGGGCATCCACTGTTGCGCTTTTGCGACATTCATGGGTCGAACTCGACACATGGTATGGAGAATTGATACAGAAGACGAAACTCCTGTACATTACCTACGCCAAAAACAAGCAAGTTTCTTTTGGAAGTTAATAGTTCCAATCTTTCCGAACGCGGCGCTAATATTTCATGTGTAGCCTTTCCCAAGCCTGTTAACCATGCAATTTTCGACACATACGACACAAGCGCCATATACGTGAAGTAACTTAAACTTCCCGTGGTCTCGACTCGAATTTTGAAGTTGAAAACCTGAGTTTCTGCGCATGCCCAAGAAAACGATGTTCATTAGACGTGATTTGCGCCTTCATTTCAAAAAGACAAATTACGTTTTTCAAAGTTTTTATTATATAAGAATAATTTTACACAGAAAATAAAGATTTGGAATTTATGGCAACAGAATTCCCGGATCGTTCAAAGAATTCCCGGACCTTACAAAGAATTCCCGGCATTTTCCCGTATTTTTCAAGGTTTTACAAAATTCCCGGCAAATTCCCGTATTTCCCGGATTTCCCGGTCGCTAGACACCCTGCTATTCGCAGATGATTTTGAACGGAGAATGAAGCTGTTTGATTCACTAGTGATGAGTGTGCTATTGTATGGAGTGGAGGTGTGGGGGTGGAAGGAAAGTGAAAAGGTAAATAGAACGCAGGAGAGGTATGTTAAGTGGACCCTGGGGTTGGCAAGGAACACGCCTAAGTATATTGTCAGGAGGGAGACGGGGAGAACGAGTGTAGGGATTCTAGCAGGGAGCAGGGCGTGTAAATATGAGGAGAAATTTTTGGAAGAGGGGGGAAGTAGGCTGGTTAGGGAGTGTTGGTGGGAGAAGGGGAACAGGAGAGGGGGTGGGAAGATGGAGGCTGAGAGAGAAAGGTATTTTAGAATGAATGGACTGCAGATGGATTAAGTGAGAAGGATGCACGAGGAAGGAAGGAAGGTTTCTGACTTGGTTAAGCAAAATGGCATGGAGAGAGAGAAGACAGGGGGGGAAGAGAGAATAAGAGAGTCAAGGTTTAACGGGAACTATGTGTGGATTATGCCAAGGACAAGAGCGCAATATTTATGTGAGAAAGGAGAGAAAGGAAGTCAGGAGCTTATAGCGAGGATGAGGCGTGGGTGCATGGAGGGTTTCAATAGGTTCTGGCTCTCACGAGAGAAGAGGATGTGTGAACTGTGTGGAAAGGAGGCTGCAAGAGTGGAGCACTGGCTGGAGGAGTGCGTGGAGGTAGAAAGAAGTGAGATAAGCATGGAGGTATTGTTGCATGAAAAGGGGGAAAAAAGGCAGTAGCATGGGGACGGAAAGATTGTAAATAGGAGAGAAAGTAGATATAAGTAACATGTAAATATTGTAAATAGTAGATAATTAGTAGGTATTAGAGCGAAAACAAAGGTTGGCAAGCGAGGCAATGCGAAAAAGTAGGGACATGCATGCGAGGCGAGGCGAAGCGAGGAAGGCAAGGCGATAAAAGCGTGCGACTTAGAGCTAAGGAATGGATGGATGTTAGTCTTTAGGGGTTAGTTTTAAGAAAATTCTGTAAGAATGGAAGTCTAAGCAAGTCAATTTTTTAAGGCCAGCAGGCTGAAAAATAAACGTTTATCAATCTATATACCTGATTTTCATTACCTGCAGGTTTAAATCCTACATTCAAAGGACAAGGTACTTTGCAAAATTCGTTTCTATATAAAAGAGATACTCGTTTCTAAGATTTTCAAACAAGTTCAAAAATTCTTTTTTGAGACTTTTTTGATTAATAGTCGATGTGTCAACTAAAATAATGAATCTTTAACTCGAATAGATGAATTTTCGACCAAATAGTTAAATTCCCAACGAAAAAAAAGGATATTTTTTCAATGAAAAATTGAATAGTTAAATTTTCAGTTGAAGAAATTAATTTTCAAGAAACTAGTTAAATTTTCAATTAAATTGATCCATTTTGAACGAAAGTGATGAATCTTCAACAGGAATAGTTGTATTTTAAACGAAAAAGTCGACGTGTCAACTAAAATAATGAATCTTGAACTCGAATAGATGAATTTTCGACCAAATAGTTGAATTTCCAACAACAAAAAAAAGGATATTTTTGCAACGAAAAATGGAATAGTTAAATTTTCAGTTGAAGAAATTAATTTTCCATAACCTAGTTAGATTTTCAATGAAATTGATCCATTTTGAACGAAAATGATGAATCTTCAACAGGAATATTTGTATTTTAAACGAAAAAGTCGATGTGTCAAATAAAATAATGAATCTTCAACTCGAATAGATGAATTTTCGACCAAATAGTTGAATTTCCAACAAAAAAAAGGATATTTTTGCAACGAAAAATGGAATAGTTGAATTTTCAGTTAAACAAATTAATTTTCCAAGAACTAGTTAAATTTTCAATGAAATTGATCCATATTGAACGAAAATAATGAATCTTCAACAGGAATAGTTTATTTTAAACGAAAAAGTTGATGTGTCAACCAAAATGATGTAATTAGTAACAGAAGTTGAGAAAATTCGATAGCAAAATAAATGAATATTGGAATTTAACCCATATATATAGACTAGGGTGGTTCTTATTTCTACTTGCTGAATTTTTTTCTCGAATTTCTCTGCTCTCACCCCCCCCCCCCCCCAGTTTTGTTAGAATGCTTAAACAAAAATCTCAAAATTTGAACAAAATCGGTTAATATTTAGGGGTCGCGCAAAGACCATGAAGTTTCCCATTGATTTAACATGGGAAAAAGTCAGCTTTTTGTAAATCTAGTATTTAAACCTGATAATATGTTACAAATAATTATGTGTTTTAGTATATTGTTTAGAATTCGTCAGAGAATAAGAATCAATCATAAATTTTGAGGTTGAGAGAGAGAGAGAATATTGCATTTTCAACAAAATAGTTGAAATCCCAGCCTAAAAATATTTTCTAGCAAATGAGATGGATTTTTTAACAACGAAATTCAATTTTAACCCAATAGTTGTATTAACAACCAAATAGATAAACTTTCAATAATAATAAAATTTACAATAAAATAGTTTAAAATTGAACCACATTGTTAAGTTTTCAAGCCAAAAAGACGATTTTCTTCGAAGATAGTTGAATTTTCAACAGAAATGTTCATTTTCAACCAACAAATATGCCATTTCCAACCAAATGGTTGAATTTCGAAACTACAAGAAAATAAAATTTTTTCCTAAAACAGTTGAATTCTTAAGCCGAAAAGACGAATTTTTTAGAAGATGATTTAATTTTCAACCCGAAAAGTTGAATTTTCAACAATAAAGTTTACTTTCAAATAAAAAAGACGACCTTTTTACCATAAACGATCAATTTTCTACCTGAAGAAGAACTTTCAAACGATTGAATTGAACGAAAAAGAAACGAATTCTCAACAAAAAAGTTCAATCCTCCAATCCTCCAATAAAGGGAAATTTTTTTCAAAACTTGAAACGTCACAGTTTCAGTTTAAATGATTAATTTTCAATAACAAACAAAAACAATTTTCAAAAAATACATTAATTTGGAACTAAAAAAAATATCAATTTTCAAGCAACAATGAAATATTTATTACAAAAATTTATTTCCAACAAACAAAGAAATTAATTTTTATCCAAATAGTTGAATTTCCAGTTGAAGAAATTATTGTTTCACTAAAATAATGTATCTTCAAACAAAAAATGAATTTTCAACCAAATAGTTGAATTTTCAACTTTAAAGATCAACTTTCTAACAAGAAAGACAAACTTTGGAGAAAATACACGAATTTTTAACTAAAAAAAGTGCTACGACTGCTCTTATAGAAGATTCCGCAATAATAGACAGTTCGTTAATAGGCCTTATAAGAAAAATCAATGTTAAACAGCCGTAATTCTGTTTTACGATTCAAAAAAAAATTAATATGAAAGTTGATTTATGTTAATTTGTATTAATGTATTATAATTTCTTCACAGAGAAAATTGATCAGAAAAGTTAAAAAATGTATACACGAGACAAAAAGAATACAAGTTTAATTATATTTCATCCTCCGATAAAATCCGATCTTTTCTATCGACTCTATCAAATTGTACCCTGTTTAACCAAGTGAGTAACAGGCGGCTGGCAGGTGTAAGCCACCTTTCATTGTAGTTCCCCAAATATAACAATTAGGGGGAAAGAGGGCGCTCTTGGACCTTTAATTTTAGTTCCCGGAAAGCTAATGGGGAAAGGGTGCGTTGCGGTAAGTCAGTCGAAATCCAATTACACGGCATGAGCAATCTCCTCATCTCTGGTAGTACGAAGAGGGCAGTAGCTACGCACCGCAAGAAAGTAGTTGCTATAGATATGGTTCATCGACGTATAGAAATGGACCGATAACCCTGTGGGAAGCACTGAAATTGGCTTGAGAGAGAGAGAGAAAACATTTCAGGGGTGAAACTGTCTCTTTCTCGATAAAGCTAATTGGTCGAGAGTATTTTCGATGGGTGGAGCTTGACGAAGTACAGGACCGTGCTTTGTATCGCGGATGCCCCACTATGTGTTTTGTTTACAATTTTCCTGTCACAGTTTTTTTCATTATAAGTCAATGTGTATAAATATTTAAAATGGTGGCAGCCTGTGCAGTTTGTGGGCATTACAGAGATGTTTATTCAAGTATATGCTTTCATACGTAAGTAAAGTTATTCAATAGTGAAATAAAAAATGTATCAACAAAAACTGAACCTCAAAATATGAAAATATTGTACCTATGTAACACAAATTTTTGGTTTTTATATTATAGAAATATTTTTAATTGCATTTTAACGTTATTTTATCGTTAGGTTCCCATTAAAATATGAGAAAAGAATGGAGGCCTGGTGTTCTGCAATGAATTTGCCTAGAGAAAGGGGCATCCGTTTCACTTGACACAGTCCTGGAATAGAAAGAGACAGTTTCACCCCTCAAATGTTTTCTCTCTCTCTCGAAAGCCAATTTCAGTGCTTCCCACAGGGTTATCGGTCCATTTCTATATGTCGATGATATGGTTCCCCCACTCCGACGCCACTTGCCGCATATAGGTGTATAATATCTCTGGTTTCGCACCTCCGAGAGCACCAATCACAAGGTCAAAAAGTTATATCATATACCTCTGCACAGTTACTATAATTATTTAGAAATACTTTGATACATACAATTGCTGCTCCAATTGAAGCACAACAATGCTGAAAAAACCGTACTCACAGTATATGTACTTGTATTCTTCAAAATCTCGTAATAAGATAATCCACTGAAAACTTAATCAAGTAAAAAACTACCACATGGCTAAAACGGCCGCAAGGAGTCCCCATACACATTCGCATTTATCAGAGTATATTTTCATAGTACTATTTAAATATACAGTAACACAAGCAAAATGTTGAGAGTAAAGCAATGCATTGACTATCATTCTACCACGCGACTTGTGCTAGAGTATGGCGAACGATCACTTCCTTCTGTACCATACTTAAACTTAACTCGTTTCTTTGTTTGATAAACAGGTGGTAAACACAATCAGCTGTGTGACGACGGGCGAATACACAATTAACACAATTAAACATGATCCAATTCACACCAGGTCTAGCCACGCGCAAGGAAAAAAAATTGCAGCCAATCAGCAACGATACCAGCTACACTGCCATATTGAATAAATGTACAGCTGGCGGCTGTGATGAATGGTAACGAAGATGGCCGTGGAGCTGGTATACGCGAGTTTGACGAGGGCTGTGTTCGAGAATTCACTGGGAGTACTGGAAGTACTGGCGTGACATCATGTAACTTACTGCTGTGTCAGAAGACATCTTGGTTACCATGACAAAGCAGAGATGCTTTCCTAACTACGATTGAAATCTTTTCGCGTTAGATATGTAGCACAGCGTTTCTCAAACTTAGATACTTAAATGTAGATAATAAGAATGTAGTTAATACCTGCTTTAATTCTTGAAGATACATAGTTTTACATGTAATAGAAATTGTAAATTTGAAACTATTTATCCCTAAAGGACACTTGGGATCACTGGGAAACCATGGACTTTCAGATTTTTTTCAGATTATCTCCTTTCTTTTTCAAGTATTTTCATCGGATAGTTGAATTGTCATAGAGGTTTTGGAGATATTTTTTTCTATTTATATTTGGAGGTGTGTCCTTCAAGTGTGAATCTATCATTATAATGAATAAATATATCGAACTGCAAATACGTATAGTTAAAATGCGCATGAATTAAAAGAAAGTTCTTTCACAACTTATAGATGTATTTTTTTGAAGAATGAAATTTCATAATTTTCTGTATTGTATACTGTTAGAAGCACAAATTGAAATTTACAATTTGTTATTTTTCATGATGATTTTATGATGATGATATTGTAATGCTAAAGTAATGCTGAAGTAATATGGCATTATAATTATTAAAAGAAGCAAAATAAATATGTGAACGGGTGAAATTATAATGATACGTTAAAATTCACGTTAAATGGTCATGCCGTAATTGCAACAACTTGCTTTTTCAGCATTAAAAAATGAAAAAATGAAGTGCCTGTCATTTAATTCGGGCCCCTGCATGTTGGCAACCCGCTTGAACCTGTCGTTAGCAATGATAAGCACATTAATTTTGCATTTTTTGACGCTGAAAAAGAAACTTGTTGCAATTACAGCATGACCATTTAACGTAAATTTTAACGTATTATTATAATTGCAAGAGTTTACATATTTATTTTATTAATTATAATGCCATATTAACTTAGCATTACTTTAGAATTACGCTGTAGCGTAATGCTTGCATTCGGCCGGTGCGCCAGGGCAACTAGTACAAATTATTTATAATGATTTCTGTAGTAAAAAGCGCAATACAAGAAAATTTTTCAACTGTCATCGTTCTGTTCAAAATCGATAGTGTGAATAGTATGGGATTATAATTCTCCAAATATGCTGCAAAGAAGTACTTTAAATTTTAAATAGCACGCTCTTTCACATTTCATACTCGTTATAAATATAAGAGATATTTCTCTGATTTTTATTTGAGCTTTATACGATTCGTTATAAGACAGTTTTTTAGTTTTTTCTGCAATTAACACTTGCAGCCATTTGATTGGTTCACTTTTTTTTAGATGCGCGTGGCGAGACCATGCTTCTTGGATCATGGTGAGTAGTTAAGGGCAACTATGGCTCCCCAGCCGTCATACCCCCACTCCTCGATGTTTGCTCAGACGTCTGGCGCCTACCCCCACTCCTCGGCTGTATGGGTCTTATCTCGCTAGACGCTAGACGCATGTGTTTGTTTAAAGTCTAATCATAGAAGATAAGGAGGTGTGGAAGAAGAGATAAGTACATATAAGGATACATTTTTAAAGGGCTGTATGACGCAATATCCAAAAGTTGCAGTTATGGCTTCGCAGTTCTAACATTATGTTGAAATGAATAATGAAATAATATGATTTTACTTGATTAGCTTCCATTAAGAATTAAAAAAGCAAAAGAATATGACTGCATTTGAGAAATGAGATAAGAGTTAATCAAAGTTTAAATGCAATTTTCAAAATGAAAAAGATATGTATTAATTTAATACGCTTTGGGTCGTCAATAATTGGGACACATGCACAAACCTATGACGTATGAAATTGTCTGTATTGAAAATGCTTAAAATTTGCATGTAAATTTGAAATATTTAGATATTGTTCATAGTTTCAAGGGAAGAAAACGTTGAAATCTTGCACGCGAGAAAAAGCTTATCCAATTATAATATTTATATACATATACAAATATACAATTTTATAAATATTTAAAATAAATTAGGGTGGAGGGAGGCATATGAAGGTGGAAGTGAGTAAAGGGATGCATGTGAAAAAGGAGGTCGCTCTTGGACGGGTACAGACGTGGGCCTTGCCTCGCTAGACGCTCGTGTTTGTTTAAAGTATGGGAAAGAAAGATAAGGAATAGATAGATAATAGATGGAATTTCCAGGAAGTCTATACTTGTGCAGGGTTGATGAAGTTTCGGAAAGACTATATGACGCAATATTTCAAAGCTATACTTATGGCTTCTTAAATTCTAGACTACTGCTGAAAGGAATAATTAACTTCTATGATTCTACTTTAATGACTTTTAATTGAGAAATTAATTTCAAAATAAAATAATAAAACTTATTTTCTGAATAAAGAAGAATGATTAGCTTACATCAAAAAAATACATATACTTAAAACAAGCGATTATTATAATGATTATGATGACGATTATTATTATCATTATAATTGTTACAATAAACTATTATATGATGACTGTTACATGACATGGTAAGTATTAAAATTGTGAACTATAATATAGTCGTTTAATTGGTCCAAGTGCATATATTGCTAAACATATATTTTATTCATACATACAAAATTATGTAGCTATCGACTGCTGGACCTGTGATTTATAACAAATTAAAAAACAAAACATTACAAAGGAAAATAAAAACAGACGAATTTCAGTGTCAAGTTTTGAGCATCTAGTCAAGATTTCGTGTACACTTGAACTTTGAATGGTTAAATCACTTTCTATTAGTCAGTATATTTTTATATCTTATGAGTGAGTAATATTTTATAATTGGATTTAAAATAATGTTATGAATTGATGTTCTATATCAAACGTAGGAGTTGATTGGGAAAAATTATTTAATAATTGAATTTTTGGAATTCTAAGCAACTCTACGTTTTAACTGTTAACATAAACACATTATGAAATCATTTTTCCAGGCCAGAATGTTACTTTTCTCAACAATATATACAATAGTCCTTTAACAATACTTTCTCTTTAGTACAAAGAAGCAATTTTTACGATTTTTTAACATAAATATGCGCCCTCATGCTCGATTTTCTCTACTTGGCCTTCTTTGCACCGATTAATTTGTAATAAATTTCTCAAATGTAAGTGAGATCTGATGGTGAGACAAGACTAGACTCTAAACGTAACACTATTTTTTACCCAATATTGTATTCAATAAAACTTTTCAGTGGTCTGGAAGTCGTTGATGTATATGTTTTGGTATTCAGCATTCGTTGGTTTCTTTCACATGTAAAACCAAAAAGACCCTACCCAGATAACAATACGTGCCGGCACGCAATCGGCCCGACGGGCTGGAGACCAGCGTGCCTGCTAAATGCACGCGACAGGCCGGCAGAGTCGGAATGCGACCGAAAGGCGGACAACGGCAGGCAACGGTCCGGCACATTAGATGCCCGTCGGGCTTGCAAGCAGCGAGGAGCGACGGGCCTGTGATTTACACGACCGCTGCAGGCTGATAGTGCGAGTAGTTTGGGATTAAGAACGCACATGCGCGTTTTGGATCAGCTGTTCTTATCGTGTTTCATTTTGTGTGGCGTTCACACCCGTGAATTTTCGCTCGGATGTGTGCGATTTGCAAACAATAATTGTTATTCGTTCCAGATAAAATAGAAGAATAAGTAATCCACTTGTAAATGAAGTAATCCACTTGTATAACGGAGTTATACCTTTCATCGTTTGCGGTGTTTGGTATTGTTTTGGCTGTGTGTGGAACAAAAAATTTGTTAGCAATTTTTTGCTGTCGGTGTCCTTCAAATCAACAAAATTAGCAAATAGCACGGAAGGTAATGAAATTCTGCGTATAATAATATAAAGTTCAAGCTGAAAGAAAAATGTCAATATTATAAAAAGATATTTTTATAATATTGACATTTTTCTTTCAACTTGGACTTATTATACGCAGAATCTCGTCATTACCTTTTGTGATATTTGGAAATTTTTATTTTATTCACATAAGAAAAGATTTTTTAAATGTTAATCTACTCGCACACTCAGCCTGCATTTTACCGGACCGTCGGGCATGCAGTTCGCCGGACAGCGTCACTCCCGCCTGTCGGGCGGGCATATAGACATCAATGGTGTGCACATTAAGGTGCATATCTGCCGGCAAGTAGGTCCGATCGATCGGACCGTGGGCCGGCAGATCGCTTGCAATCGGCGTGCATTTTGCTATCTGGGTACCATCTCACATACTCTTTTCATAATTATAGGTAAGAATTTAATCTGTTCTCTAGTTAAAAGCAATTTATATTTTGTTTCTAATTAGCAATATCGCTAGAACTAGATAACATATTTGAGTAACCTTCGTTTATTTAAAATTCAAAATTATACACTTTTCTTCAAAAACTTTCAAGGATCCGAATGCTGAAACATAGTTCGAGTAACTGGAGATAAATGTAAATGAACAATCTTTAGAACATATCGTACAAGTTCAAAAGTTTTCGAGGGGTATTTAGGAAACTTTTCTTTCGCTTAGTTTAATTTGATATCAAACAAGAATGAATTTTTTATAATCTCGTTTGTGATTTAAACAAATATATCATTAACAAAATAGAAGTTTCTAAACAGTTTTCAGCTTCAATAATAAGAAAGCTAGTGAAAGGTAATGAAAATTTCTGGCGATAGGTCATATCTCGTATAATAAGAAATATATGAAATTTCACATCATACACAATATAAATAATATAACATGTTGGTATACAAAGCAAAACAATAAAAGAACGTGTTTACATGTATCAAAATTTTGGTACGAATAGCTTCGAACAGTTTCGTAGACGTCACAATCTCACTCAAAAATGTGACATAGCATGTATGGAGAAAGAAAGAATATCTTTGTCAATAATTTATAGTAATGAAATGCTTGGAGCAATATGTTTTTCTTGAATTGTACTGCGCGTATAATATTGTTGTATCTAGATCTAGTAACCTACATATAGTGGGTTCTATGTTAGTGTATTTTGATGTTACATTCTACCCCAACTGTAATCAATACTTCCAGTTTCCACCAAGGATCTCAAAATTGTTCATCGAATCATGGATTTTGAACACACTTCACCAAGATCTATATATACGTATTTACACTATATATCTCTTTGACTGATCATCTAACTTTGGCTTTTTAAAACATTAATTTCTCCAGTGTAATAGGGATAAACTGGAAATCTCGAGTCATATTTAACCTGAGATGGACTGAGAGTATTTTAATTATTGTTTCGATATAAAATTGTTTCACCTAGAAATTAAACTGCAATTTATCACTACATAAGCCTGATCACGTTTAGCGAATTGGTTAAACCTTAGGATAGAAAGTACAAGAATTTTCTACTGTGTAAAGTTCTTTATCATTTCGTTCTGTTTCTATAAACAAGGCTCAAGACTTATAAAAATTTTCGTAACAAGAACAAGAAAAAAATGATTTCTCTAATTTTTGTATGAAAAATAAAATATAGAAGTAAAATAATAATAATATGATTCAAGTTCATAAAAGCGAAACTTTTTCAGGCATCTGAATTGCAGCGAGCTTTTCTTCACATTTTTTCTTATTCTTATTAATACAGACAAACTCTCAGTTTTACCATTTTTCTGGTATCAAAACAAAGGGAGAATTTCTTCTGAAGTGTCTTATTTTCCAAGGAAAAATTAAATATCTACCTATTTTGTTTTCAAAAGAGAACCAGAGTTTTGCCTTTTCATCTCGTTTTTCGAAACCCGTTAATTGTTTTTCCGAAATTCGCTCAATTTTTAAAACAAAAATGAAATTATTTGCATTCATTATTATTTTTCGGAGAAAAATTTCGTTCAGCTTTTCATTTTGTTTTTAGAAACAAATGTAACGAAAAGCAAGTAAAAGGCAGATGTCCAATATAGATAATCTGCGTGTCCAGAGAATCCAAAGGGGCATCTAATAAATTATGCAATGAAATGTGTCATAATCACTGAATATCTGTGACTACTCTGTCATATATGGACACCATGTAGGAAAGATATATTCGTGTGCTTTTTCTATTTAAGTTTCATTCAAAATGAAATGTATTTGATATATTTTACACTGATTCTCCATCCCACTTTCAACTGATATTTAGGAAGAACAGGGCCATGAAAAATGTTTTCAGAAGACATTATTCTCGTGTGTTTGCGGAAAAAAGTTGTTCTATCTATATTGTAAAATATAAACCCAGATTTGATAGAAGATGTACAGTGTCACACAAAGAATCGATGAGACTAATTAAAGCAAAAAGATTGAGGCTAATGTTGTCAAAATGCATTAGAGAATTTCCTTTCTGACATTTAGACGGATGGCAGATTGGCAAGTATGTATCATCTGTACTTTACGTATAGGTAATACCTAAACATTTTATAGAGTTGTTAACACTGGCAATCATTATGCTGATACAAAAGCAACGTTTAGCAAGATAACGAAAAATTGCGTAAAAGATAAACCATGTGAATTATTATATGAACATTAAGAAAGATATTTAGAAACTTAATCTTTGACAAATTTATCTTGTCTATCTTGTGAAAAAGGAAAGAATCAGTGTTCATTTGGATCAAACGAAATGTAAAAAAAATTCGGATTGGTTCGAATTAACTCGGATTGATTCGGATACAGATTCCGGAATGATTTGGATGATTTCGGGTTGGTTCGGAAGAAATTTCTATCCGATACTTTTGCCAGGGATCGAAGCCAATCTATAAATCGGAATTTTTTTTTTGTGTTGGAAACGTCGGAGCAGTGATGTAGTTTAAGAATTCTTCCTGAATTATATTTAATTCGCATAGAAAAAGTTCTGTAGAACGGGCCAGTTAGGAGCGGCTAAGAACCGGTTAGAAATATTTTGTGGATCCAGTTACAAACCGGGTAGAAATCAGATACGAATATTACATGATGCCAGATAGAGCCCGGTTAGGTATCGGTTATAACCCGGAGACAAAAATCGGTTACGGCGCGGCTTGGGCCGTTTAGAACCCACCTCTAACCGGTTCCTAACAGGGTCGTATCCGACATTTTAAGTAGGGATACTTAGATAAATCTAAGTTTCCAGGTTAGTTTTAGAAAGAACGTCCATTGGAGTTTAAAGATTCCTGTCTACGGTCAGATTGCCTATCTCAGTTTGGCTAGTATGTCTTCTTGAATAAAAGTCAAATAAAAATTATAATATTTCCAGTGCAGTAGTGATAAACTCGTAATCTCAAGCCATTTTTGCGCTCAGACCAATGGTTATCCAAGCATCAAAATAAAAGTTTTTCCGTCGAAATCTATGAAATTTTTAAGAAAAAGAAAAAAGTTTCTCCGAATACGTTT